>JARFOD010131343.1:0-13765 GCA_031763545.1 Mopalia muscosa
ATTTGCCCCCCCCCCCCCCCGCCCCTTTCCCTCTTTCCTCTCCACACCGTCCAATAAATACATTGAAATACGATCCTTTCGTATGACCTATATGGTAATTGTAATTGGTTTCGCGTACAGGTAAATCATGTTGGACCACAGACACTTTGTGAAGAGGTTAAGAGAGGTATCTGTCTACATCTCGTCAATGTTAACATTTGAAGACGTTGTCCAAACATTGTTTCAATAGTTTAGCTTGGGGATTGATAAGATAATAAAATAAACGAATAAAGATTTTTGTTGGTTTGTTAATGTGACGTAAAATACCTGAGTCTGGCGAGACCTTTAAGATCAGGGATCATATATACGCGAAGTCGAATTTAAAAACTAAACGTTGTTGCCTTCCATACGATTTAACTTGTTTAAGTATTTTTCACTGAGAAGATGACTCCTCAGAAACGGTATCGTCTATATGGTCAAATATATGCAATACTTCTTAACGGCTAATATTGATGGCATCTGTGTTAGCCATGACTCATAGGATTTAAGATCAAAACACCAGAACACATTGCCCAAGACAATCAACGCTAAACAGTAATTACTCTCTAGTAATTCGGTTATTGGTCGTTTTGAAATCATTCCAATTCCGCCTCCAGTCCTTCTTTCAGAAGAGGAATTCATAGAGAAACGAGAGATCGGGATCTTAACGGATTATGGTTGAGTAATCATCACAGAGGTTAAATATATCTTAGCCAGTAAATCAGAGAAGTTACAGTTTATAACCTTTTCACCAGTAAAACAGGGTAAAGGGATATCATCGTGCATTGCTTCACACAAATGTAGAAACTATTGAAGATGCTATTCACTAGTTAATCCATTTCATTTGCTGTATGACGAATTCATTTAATATGTGTGGTCAAATTGGCTTCCTGTAATAGTCCATTGGCTGCTTCTCCTGAAAACCAAATTTATAATTAGTCTTTATCGGTAAATGATTGCTCTTTTCTCCGCTAAAGTACAAATTGATTTTCAATAGTTTATTTATTGATGGGGAACACCTTGTCTGAATACATGTCGCTACTCAAACAGAAATCGTTTGGGGTTTCTAGTCCATAGTGGCTTTTCACCAAAACGTAGAAAACATCTGAAACAAAAAAGGAGAGAGTATGGGTTTCGTGTTTGTCTTAGTCCGATGTCTCCAGACGAGGAAAGTCAGACACTGTTTTGTGAAAAGGGGGCTTCGGAACTGACCAACAACAAACGGCCTTTAGTACTGATTGACAATACCCGAGGATGTCCCTTGGTTGTGAAGTCATCGATTTCACACCGTTTATCCTGATGTGGATTCACTATAGTTGTCTACTAGGGGTCAACGGTGAATATCACCCATATTGTTGATGGCATACACGCGAGGACAGTAAACTGGATAGGGTTTTACAGCGGGTCTGGCATTAAAGGAAAAAAATGGATTTTTCGTCAGTTCTATTTTACACGATGAAATGATTATCAGCTACTAAACATCTAATAAACGATGAACAAATTAAACACTTATTGATCAATTCCGAAAAAATTAGAAACTGATTGGCACGCCTTAATCTAATATAATGTTGTAGACCAGAAAGGGTGTCTCATAAGTGTTATGAGTAATAGGTTTTTAAAGTAATATAAGTGTAGGCCACGTTGATCCTCGTTTTGTACCCTATAGGAACTGTACCATATTGTTTGACAAATGTCTACAGTTACCTTGTCATTTCAGCGATCGTAGATAGTAAATTTAATTTTCCAGGATATCGATCTTCTGTTTAAGAACATTCAATCTTCTCAATTAGACATAATTGATATTTTCTAATTTAATTAGATACATTGGCCAAGCTATTTTGCAGAAGTATTCGCCTTCGACTCTTCTCTAAATTCTGATATTTGTTAATCATAGATCTTTCTTGTATTGATGATGTACAAATCACTGCACCAATTGGTAACCTTTCCACAGAGGTGGGACGCAACCGATATCGAATAGTAGATACACGCCTGAAATATGAGCTAAATGGTGATTCGCAATGGGTTTCACGTACTCTAATCGTGACCCGACACCTCGAAATGAGTCGCATGTCGCAAAATTGAAGAATTCAGTTAAATACACCACTGGGAAAACAGAATGTTAAAGCTTTAAAATGATATCTTAATTGTTTAATTATCTCAATAAAATTGACGGAATTATTACATTTTTAGAACAGATACATTTGCTGCTCGAAATAATTTTCTTTTTTTTTTGAAAATCAGCTTAGAAGTTGTGGTTATGAAGTCTACACAATAATTTGTTATTGTCGCTTAAACAACACTGGGATCAGCGATATTATGCAATTTCTGCTGTAAATATCATTAAATGAATATGCTATCCATTTTGTTTTGCTAAGAAAAATTTTAATCGAGGAATCTTCGAAAGTTTGCGAGAAATGTCACATTGTTTACAACTCGATACCTTTAAAAAAAACTATGATAAAAGAAGCTATTTAATATCTCAACTTGGATTTTGATCGGAATTACTGTGTAAAGGAATGATAAACGAAGGTATATATGCAATAACAGTTTTTTTCCGAATATTTTCGCCAATTAACCATTGGAGACCACAAATCAATATGTGCGACATGCGACTCATTTCGTGGCATCGGGTCACAATTAACGGATTCGATGATTGTTGTCTGCAGACATTTTGTGAAAGATTCAGACAAATGTCATTTTGTGAAAGATTCAGACAAATGTCTGTCAACAAAACAATATCCTTTGACTGCCTCGGGGTAGTTAGTCTGAAAGATTCATTCATGGGCAATTGCTTGGCTGGAACAAGATTTGCCATTGGGAACGAATTTAAATTCGGTGATCAGCATTAAGCCCAAGTCCATTTGCAATTGTTCTCTGCATGAAACTACTACGAAGTCAATTACTAGCCCTAACAATGTACGAGTTACCTCAAAATTAATAACAAACACTTACCCGAAAATGCCGTGTTCCCCACGAATTAATGTTCATCAAAAGCTTGTTAGAACCTTTAAAACCAAGCGAACGGTGATGGGAATAAAACTGTATCTGACAAGATTTTGTAGTTTGTATTATTAGCCAGTGAATAATTACATCATATCAAAGCCAGGAAAACCAGTTACCAGAGTCTAGTGTAGTTCTGTGAGATATCCCATGGTTCTATTTGGTGAGTCCCAAGGGTTATCTATTTTCAAAGAAAGAACAGATTAGTATCTGTGATGACCTGTGAAATATGTGGCCATTTACCTTAAACCAAAGTATGATCAGCGAAGAAATCTAATTGCACTATTCGAATTGACTTGAATGTGACTGGCCTCCCAAATTTTCATGATTAACTCCCGAAAATGGCATTTATGTTTTTTCAAGTTTGTTTAGTGAAATTTCTAGCTACCTAATCCTGATAACTACCAGTTACAGCCGTGATTCAGTAGAAACTGGTGGGAAAATCACTACCGTATCATATTCAGCTTGAATGTCACATTAGTTCCTCACGCAAGGTCAAGGTATCATCAAACATAGTCTTATTGCATTAATGTCAAGGTATCATCAAAACAATGTCTTATTGCATTAATGTCAAGGTATCATCAAAACAATGTCTTATTGCATTCATATCAAGGTATCACCAAACAAGGTCTTATTGCATTCATATCAAGGTATCATAAAATATGGTCTTATTGCATTCATGTCAAGCTATCTTCAAACATTACCTGATTGCATTCATGTCAAGGTATCATCAAAAATGGTCTTATTGCATTAATGTCAAGGTATCATAAAACAAGGCCGTATTGCATTCATATCAAGGTATCATCAAACATGACATTATAGCATTCATATCAAGGTATCATCAAACAAGGCCTTATTGCCTTCATGTCAAGGTGTCATCACACATGACCTTATTGCATTCATATCAAGGTATCATCCATTAAGGTAGTATTGCATTCATATCAAGGTGTCATCACACATGACCTTATTGCAGTCATGCCAAGGTTTCATCAAACATGACCTTATTGCATTCATATCAAGGTATCATCAAACAAGGTCTTATTGCCTTCATGTCAAGGTGTCATCACACATGACCGTATTGCATTCATGCCAAAGTGTCATCAAACATGACCTTATTGCATTCACGCCAAGGTGTCATCAGAATGACCTTATTGCATTCATGCCAAGGTATCCTCTAACAAGGTATTATTGCCTTCATGTCAAGGTGTCATCTCACATGACCTTATTGCATTCATGCCAAGGTGTCATCACACATGACCTTATTGCATTCATGTCAAGGTGTCATCAAACATGACCTTATTGCATTCATGTCAAGGTATCCTCTAACAAGGTCTTATTGCCTTCATGTCAAGGTGTCATCACACATGACCTTATTGCATTCATGTCAAGGTGTCATCACACATGACCTTATTGCATTCATGTCAAGGTATCCTCTAACAAGGTCTTCTTGCATTTATGTCAAGGTATCCTCTAACAAGGTATACAGCGTTTAATATGCTAAAGCTGAGTAGTTACAATTGACCATAGCTAAATATCCATAACCTTTGCCACAAACATTGTTTCAGACAACTATAAGATAAATATCTACAAAGGCATTCAATTGGTGATCCTAGGTATTTTAGAATATGTAATCAAATTGGCTTCGTGTGATATTCCTACTGTTGATTTAACCGAAAGTTTACATTCAAATTTGACTAAAGAGATTGAAATTCAATGACTTTGGATTTTTTTCCCAAAAAATTTCTTTAAATCGGTTGCACCGGTTAGTTTTTTCAGTGTTAATACTATACAAGATGTTGGATAAGTCGTTTGAAGTTATAGAAGACGCGCCCGATAAACAGATACGGTTCTAAAATGCGTGCTCTATGGTGATTCGCAATTAGTCTCACGTACTCTAATCAACGAGTTAGTTGCTTTCGAACGACAGTCAATTTGTGAAGAGATTACGACCCAATCTCAGTCAACAATACAATAGCCATTGACTGCCTAAGGAGAATTTTCCCAGGACAAATCATGGAAAGTTGGTTTTCCGGAAGCTGATTTGCCATCGGGAATGTGATTAATCGCGGTGTTTAATATTAAGCCTTGATCCAGTGGCAAATGTTCTTAGCATGATTCTACTACGAAATGAATGTTAAGCTCAATAATCTGTGGGTGACGCCAGAATCCGAAGTTCTCGATTCTGGTTGGGTAAGAGGCTTATAACTATAGTTTTGTCCATTTAATTGAGGAGGACTTTGAGTACATAGTATGCGGGGTGGTTATATTGAACGCGACAACAAATCAGAAATGAGACATTCCATAAACATAAGGATCAATACAGAGATAATACAAATTACTTTCTAAAACGATTGTACTGAGTATAGATTCGTCAAAAACCTATTGGAAGTTCTTTAAAGTATCAAGTGTATGCATGCAGGGTATATTTATATGAGTGGGACAAGATTATTAGGTTGCTATTATTATGAGTGAGACTAGATTATTATGTTGGTATTAGTGAGACTAGATTATTATGTTGGTATTAGTGAGACTAGATTATTAGGTTGGTATCAGGGAGACTAGATGAGTGAGACTAAATTATTAAGTTGGTATTTATATGAGTGAGACTAGATTATTAGGTTGGTATTTAATATGAGTGGGACTAGATTATTAGGCTGGTATTTATATGAGTGAGACTAGATTATTAGGTTGGTATTTATACCAGTGAGACTAGATTATTAGGTTGGTATTTATATGAGTGAGACTAGATTATTAGGTTAGTATTTATATGAGTGAGACTAAATTATTAAGTTGGTATTTATATCGGTGAGACTAGATTATTAGGTTGGTATTTATATGAGTGAGACTAGATTATTAGGTTGGTATTTATATGAGTGAGACTAAATTATTAAGTTGGTATTTATATCAGTGAGACTAGATTATTAGGTTGGTATTTATATCAGTGAGACTAGATTATTAGGTTAGTATTTATATGCGCTAGACTAAATTATTAAGTTGATATTTATATGAGTGGGACTAGATTATTAGGTTGGTATTTATATGAGTGGGACTAGATTATTAAGTTGGTATTTAAATTTATTTTACAATAACACTTTATGAACTGTATAACAATAGTCTGTCGCAGTCTAATTTAGCTGTCTAAGATTGAAAATAAACAAGACAGTGACTGCTATTCTATACATTATCATGACTGAGCATTGTTTAGGTTGGGTCTTCTGGTCGCAATATGAATGGATTCTTTTATTCTCAGTTTGAAGTCAAAGTTTGCTGTGTCAATTATCATGAGTGTGAATTTATTTGGTTATGACCAGATATCATGCTGTGGTTCCCCAGGTGTTGGGATGTTATGTTGTGTTCGTGAAGTCTCCAGGGTATACCAGACGAGTTGCATTCCCCACAGTTCATTTGATAGACAACATTCGATTGTAGAATTTTGTCCTCTAAATCCTTATATTTAAAAACATTTTTCTGTATTTGATGTGATTTGCTGTATTATTTCTGATTTGTAGGTATGGTATAATTTTCGTGATGGCATATATTTATTTTTGCAGTCTCCAAGTTGAATCTCCAATGAAGGGATTTCGAAGAGAATTTTTTTCTATTCCGGATTAAATTTAGGTGGTTTTGCATGTTTTGGGGATATGAGTTTGTTTATACACTTGTTGATGGTGCTGTTTACGACAGTAATTGGGAAGGCGTTTTCGTTTAAGAAATTTTTCATTTTGATTATTTCATCTGAAAATAATTTGTATTAGTGTAACAGATTATCCATGTACGGTTGACCAGGTTTTTGGTAAGTTGGATCTTGTATGATTTGTTGGTGAAGCTACTCCAGTTTATGTATTGTCTAGTTAGTGTCTCTTTTGTGAGCCCAGTGCCCCCTCCCCCTACAGCTGTCTAGCGTGTCTCTAGTTGGTGAGCCCAGCTCCCCTTCCTCCTCCAGCTGTCTAGCTGGTCTCTATTGGGTGAGCCCAGCTCCCCTTTCCCCTCCAGCTGGTCGCTATTTGGTGAGGCCAGCTCCCCTTCCCTCTCCAGCTGTCTAGCTGGTCTTTATTTGGTGAGCCCAGCTCCCCCTCCCCTTCTAGCTGTCTAGCTAGCCTCTATTTGGTGAGCCCAGCTCTCCCTCACCCTCCAGCTGTCTAGCTGGTCTCTATCTGGTGAACCCAGTGCCCCCTCCCTCCAGCTGTCTTTTTGGTCTATTTAGTGAGCCCAGAGCCCCCTCCCATCCAGCTGTCTAGCTGCTCTCTCTTTTGTGAGCCCAGTGCCCCCTCCCCAAACTGGACTTCCCTCAATCTGAATAGAGGAATCTAAAACACAGTCTCTATGACGAGTTGGCTGGAAATTATTGATAGAATTTAATGATAATTTTTTGTGTCTTTTAGAAAGTGAAAATTAACATACTTTTCGTTATTTTCGTTATTTAAGTTGTCTAGCCTTCCTCTAAGGCCGGGTGACTTAACGGTCTAGGGCCGGAATGTACTGCTGGTGATTCTGGGGTTAACTCTGAGGGTCGTGGGTTCGATCCAGGAGGGGTTTCAGCCTGCAACATTTTCTGAACTAGAATCTGTTCAAATTAAGAAAGTTTTTTTCCCAAATAACGAAAATAATGTTGATACAATTAGCACACATGGGAGTGTTCAATCCTTCCAATCCTCTATAACATGTGGACAGTAATGAGATTTTCGACAAAAAATATAGTAAATAAGCGAAGAAGTCTAATAGGATATTCTGAAATGAACCAAGAATGCATCTCACTTGTCTGTTAACGCTATTACGTAACTCCTAAAAATGTAAATAACTCTGTTGAAAATTTATCCCGTGTGTTTGTTAAATCTCTCCGTTAACCAATCTAATCCCGATTATACCACCAAGAACAAACGAAGCCCTAATTCTGACTTTAATAGAAACTGCTCTCTCTTTGGGGTTTAAAACATATACACACTATATACTCTTAGAAAACATTAAGGAAGCCAGTTGTGATGGTATTGGTATTAGCCATAGCTCCTCTGATTTACGCTGTAACATCCAGTATTATTGTAACATCACAACTCCATCAGGATATTCAAGGCTAATTTAACATGGGGTCCTTCCTAGATATCTCGCTATTGATCGTTGTGAAACAATTCAGTACCTAACTAGATTATTGGTTAGGTATTGAATACCTGTGGTTGTTTGTTTGGCCCGAGCTTAGTTTAATTGTGTGAGATATTCTACGGCTCTATTGGGTGCCTTACCATCCGCTTCATCTGAAGAGCGGAATGTACAACACATTACCTAACGAGATTTTGGCAATTAATAATACATTTAACACGCGTTATGTTGTTCAGTCCATGCGTGTAAAAACTGTGGCCAGTAAATGACATTTATGAATAAGAAAATAATTATAATTGATCAATGAAACGGGATCGAACTATATGAATTGAACTCGGCTGGATTGTCTGTAAACGACCATGCTTAACTCCGAAAACACTGAATGAATTTGTTAAAATGAAACCGTTCAATCTATGTGGTCAAATATATGCAGTACTGTGTGTAACATTCATACTGATGGATAACAACTGATTTTAAAATATAAACGTTAAACACAGCCGGCTCATTGAACAGCAATTCCTTTCCAATAATGCGATTATGGCTCGTTTTGAATTCAGTCCAATTGATAAACCTCCAATCACACTTTCAGAAGAGGTATTCGAAGATACACAGTGAGAGAGAGAGAGAGGATCTTATTGAATTCTTGTAGGGTGTTTATCAAACGAGGTTTGCCAGTAAAGCAGAGAAGTTACAGTTGATAACCCTTTTCACCAGTAAAACAGGCTAAAGTGGTACCATCGAACGCGATTTAAACATTGTGAAACTATAACGAACATTGCTTCAAACATCTATAGAAACTATCCAAGAAGTAATTCATTAGTCAATCCATTTTATTCACTGTATGACGAATTTATCCAATATGTGTGGTCAAATTGGCTTCCTGTAATAGTCGAATGGCTGCTTGTCCTGAAAACCAAATTTATAATTAGTCTTTATCGGTAAATGATTGCTCTTTTCTCCGCTAAAGAACAAATTGATTTTCAATAGATTATTTTTTTTTGAAGGCGAACACCTTGCCTGAATACATGTCGCGACTCAAACAGAAATCGTTTGGGGTTGCCAGTCGATATTTGCTTTTCACTAATACGGAGACAACATGCAAAGCGAACACGAGAAAGCCGGTGGTTTAATGTTTATCTTAGCCCGATGTCGCCAGACGATGCAAATCAGCATCGAAAGGAGAGCTTTGGAACTGACCAGAAATAAAAGGCCTTTAGTACCGTTTGACAATACCCGAGAAAGCCCCTTGTGTGCGAAGTCATTAATTTTCTATGGTTTATCTCTATGTCGATTCTCTATAGTTGTCTACTAGGGTTAAGGGTGAAGATTACCAATTTTGTTGAGGGCAAATATACGAGGACTGGAAACTTGGCAAGGTTTTGGAAAAAATGTTATAAAATGTTACTCTTGCATAAAGGAAAAAGAATTGACGTTTCGTCTTGGAATGGCTTAATCAGCTCCCTCTTATACACGGTGATCAAATTAAACACTCATTTAACTGAAAGGCCTTATCTAATCTGATTTAATAGATAATAGACAAATATTCCCGAGGCACTTGTAGCACCGGATCATTAAAGCAATATAAGTTATATGTTGCGGTATATGAAGATATAGAGAATACTGTTGGTTGTTGATGTATGCGATGAACATTTCATCGAGTGTGATGAGTAAATTAATATTTTCATGAGTGGCGCATTTTAAAACTATATTATACCAATCTATTATGTTGTTCCACCAAAGCAGACGCCTAGTTACCACCACCCGGAGGCTGTTCCAGAAGAGGGAGACGTCAGAAGTCACAATTACAAAAAAGTAGTTCCATCTACAGTAAAAATATATCAAAAGTCATATTTTCACAGTGGTGATACCACTAATATCTATATTTCGCCGAGAAGATGTTTATTTCTCTGATAGTTTTCACTATCTAGTCGTTTGGTATATAATAAAAAAGGAAACCATGTTGGTTTTTATCCGATAGACATGCAACCGATTGTTTGTCTACCATATATTTCGTCATATTATTATTCTCCGATGTAGTATTGTATTGTAAGGTGCTTTAAATATTTGTGCAAGCCTGTGGGTCTGTTGTTTGATGTTATCAAATGATTAGATACGGTTAATATATTATTCTAGATTTATTTTATTCGTTTAACTCGTTGGAAGTAGTATTTGCTTTGGACACTTTCCAGATTTGTTAGTGTCTTTCTTGTATAGCAACTGTGCAAATGGTTGGATTAGTTAAAGTTCTACAGAGTCGATACACGCCCTTTTATTAGACATGCCCCTTAAATATGTGTTATGTGGTAATTTAACTACTGGTAGGCCTACACTTATCACCGGGTTGGATGCGTGCGGTCCACAGACAATTATTGAAGAGATTGAGACGTAATGTCGTTCAACGGCACATTGTCCATTGCATGCCTCAATTTTTCTCAAGATTCAGTCATGAAAAATTCCTTTCCCTGTAACTTGACATGTCATTGGGAATGCGTTATAAAAGTCGCCGATTTAAATTTAGCGAGATATTTGTTTGTATCATCCTGCTACGGCGTCAGTCATTAACCCATGTAGTTAATGTGTGATATCAGACGGCCATTAACTAGACTCGCATTAAGTTTGACGCTTATGACCAAAACTGTGCGAATTGAAATACAAGAAGAAAGTTTTCATTGGCTGCGAGATGATGCCATTGAATTTGGCAATTAGTCATAAAACAGTACAGCGTTCCATTCGAAATTACTTTTTTCAATATTCGAAGATTTTTCATAAACTTATCGAAGCTCATTGAAACTTATAAATGTAACTTTTGACGTTCATTGTATATATATGTGAACAGGCGAACACTGGTGGGAATAAACTGTAGCTGACAAGATTATGTGGTGGGGATTAACAGCCAGTGAACAATTACATCATAAAAAAGTCAGAAGATCCAGTTAGCAAGAGTCTAGTTTAATTGTTTGATATATTTCTGGTCCTATTTGGTTAGGCTCCCTAGAGTCTAAAACACATTTCTGTGACGAGCTGGTGGCAAATTATTACACACTTAACTCTGATTGGGCTATTGAGTCCATCCATATTAAAATATGTGGCGAGTAAATGAGATTTCCCTTAAAAAAGAAGACAGGAAGTATTATAAATAAGCGAAGCTATTGAGCCGGACAATCCCAATTGAAGTTAGCTTGAATCTGACAACGCCCATACATAACTCCTTAAAATGTAATTAACTCTGTGGAATAGTTACTCTCTTTATTTGTTAAAGCTTTAAGCTCTTTAATCTGAACCCGATTACCACGAGTCACAATGCTAACCAGTATTCACTCAGTCCGTAGTCGGTTTGATAGAGAACAGTTAGTTAGCACATTGTGATGCATTTTGTGTTAGTCATAATTGATCTGCTTAAAGACACATATGCCCCAACACTATATATTTTCCAACCATTTTGTTATTGATCATTTTAACTCAAACGTTGGGCATTGCAAGTGGTAGAGATCCGTGTTCCTGTTAATAACGTATAAGCCGACAAGGTTCCGATTGTATGTGACCCTGGAAGACGACCTTCTCGGCAGGCAGTTGTCTTTTGCTCCACGGAACAACAAATTGATTTTCTACAGCTCATTTAGTGTTAATGAACACCTGGTCTGGTCTACTCGAGTGGAAATCGGTTGGTTTTCTGTACCCGGTATTCGCTTTCACAAAAAGGGGAAAACTTGCAGAATGATTGCAAGAGAGTATGTGTGAATATGTTTATCTCATCCCGTTGTCTGCAGACGAGGAATGTCCGCCTTTATTTAGTAAGAGCTTTCGAGTCTGTCGCTTCTCTAATGGAAATCGTTTGGTTTTCTACTTGATGTTTGCTTTTCGACAAAACGAAGAAAACGTACAAGGTGAATACGAAAGAGAATGAGAGTTTTGAGTACGGGCCTACGTCTTAGACTGTGTCGCCAAACGAGAAAAATCAACCTTTTTTGCAAAAGAAGACCTTTGGAACACACCAACGATAAAAGACGTTAAGTACAGGTTGACAATACCAGATGAAGCCCCTTGTGTGTGAAGTCATTGATTTTCTCCCAGTTTAATCTGATGTGGATTCACTATAGATGATAACTAAGGTGAAAGGATAACAGACTCTTGTGGGCCTTGTCCTGTCAGGAATGTCCGTCAGCCGCTAGATCTTTTGTTTTGATTAATTCGTTAATTTAAGAGAGCAGTTTTGTTTTCTGACTTTTTTTTTATAAATGGTTAATAATAATAACTATAATTTGTTTTTCTTCGTAACATATTCAATCCACTAGTGTGATCTGGCCAAACACATGCACATGAGAAGATAGGGACGAATATTTACAAACACGAAAAGTGCTTCAATCGTTATTAATAAGATTTTTATCAATCAATATGAAGATAGTTACAAAATAATTAAATACATAGAAGATGTATCCATGTCTATCAATTCACATAAAAATATGATTACAATTTATGAACTCAATTCTGTTGGTATTTAAGGAATAAAGAAATTATTATTCACAGTGGAACGCAGAGTAGGTGTCTTAGAACAACACAGATCATTTAAGTACGGCGAACAGCCATTGTAAACGTTTGAACATGGGTTAAAGTAGTTTGAAATGGTCTGCGGCATTATTACTCTCAGAGTCTTTTTTGCGTGAATAATATACACATCTTTACCTCAGTTGTTCGACAGTTAACGGTGATGAGACATATCTGACAACCAGATACTAGCTTCTTAGATATGAGTTTAATTATCACTCGTAGTAGGTTCCATGTACTCTTTTTAAAAGATAGCTGGTTGCGGCCCACAGACAAATTGTGAAGAGATAAAGACAAAATATTTGTCAACAGCTATACATATTGAACTCAACAACTAATCAGAAATTAGACATTATAAAAACATACTCAACTGTGCAGTGTCCGATACCAATTAATTTTCACTAAACCTCTTAAAGTTTTAAACAGAAATCAAATCATGGGGTTAACATTAATAACCAGCGGAGGATTACATCTTATTAAGTCTAGAATAGAAATAAACCAGACTAGTTGAGTTGTCTGATAAATCTCATAGTCCTATTTGGTGAGGTTCCCCAGAGTCCGCATAATCTGAAAAAAGAAATCCAGGACAAATTATCTGTGAGAAGTTGGAGGCAAATTATTGACACAACACTGATTGGGCAGTTCAGTCCATCCGTATAAAATATATCGCAAATAAATGAAATTTTCTGGAAAAAAAAAGGAAATATTATAAATAAGCGGAGAAATGGAATCTAGATCGAAGTTGGAACTCCTTAAAGCATATATTGGGGAATATCTATGCCGTGTGTTTGCTGAAACTAATAATCTATTAGCTATTTACGATTATAGAACGTATATCTGGCAAATAATTGTGGCCTTTGTGTTAGCTGTATAATTCTCCTGATTTAAGACGCAACACCAGAGAACAATTGTAACTAATTTAACAATAGGGTCTTTGAGAACAATCGATTTTAAATCATTTTGAAATTAGAAATGGAGAAATGGAATCTAGATCGAAGTTGGAACTCCTTAAAGCATATATTAGGGAATATCTATGCCGTGTGTTTGCTGAAACTAATAATCTATTAGCTATTTACGATTATAGAACGTATATCTGGAAAATAATGGTGCCCCC
>JARFOD010131354.1:0-13765 GCA_031763545.1 Mopalia muscosa
AAGATATATGATAAACAGATTATATGTAAAGTGTGTGTTACGTGTCGTTATATCAGCTCTCGTTGTTTCAACAAGCTGAGACAACTCGAGCTGATAAATTGTCGTGTATCACGCACTGTACATATAAACTCTATATATTGTATCGTCACGTGATACAAACAGAGTGCTTCCATTGTAAAATACATCAAAGTGTAAAATAAAAACAGATTTAATGGAACATAGTTTCGAGCCATTTGACTGTGGTAACCTCATAAGCCAAGGAACAATTAGTCTACAAATTGTTTATTTGGGCTGGTTTATATACCAAATGTGCGGTATATCAAATGAGAATTCATACAGAGATGTGTTGTATTTTCGAATGGACTTCTCCACCGCATAATCTCCTAGCGCATTCACCATCATCAAAGACCGGCATTAGTTCAACTGACCACATATAGTTTCCAATTTGCCTAATAGACCCTGGCCATATTAAATATGTGATAATTTAAGTGCATTGAACACGCCCCTAATTCTTTGGATTACGTACCCAGACTTTTCGGATAACGTGTCAAAGAGAAATCAATTGCAAAGAGCCGTCTCCTAGTAAATAATCTACATATACACAGTTGACCAGAACATTCACTTTACTTGAACTACCATTGGGGATTATAAAACCATTTCGCTTTCATTTTCAATTTCATTTGTAACCATAATGACAAAAACGGTTATATTGCGTCGGAACCAATACAATATTGGTTAGTATCATTAAAAATATCGCTGATCTTCAGTCTGTCAAAATTTCAAGCCAGTGAGCCATTGGCAGATTCCAATAATTCACCGAGAAAACAAATTTTTGATAATTTAAAAAGCGTAAGGAAAATACCTGTATGTAGAACACGACTTCCCGTAATTTAAAAAAATAATAATTTAGGAAAGTATCAAACAAATGGACAATCAGCAAATCTGCGATCATCTGTGCACTCGAAGTTTAGTACATTTATCACATACAGTTGAGGTCCTCTGACAGTTTGTATGGGCAGAAACAATACTGTATTTACTAAGCACTGGAGGAGCATCAACTTTCCAAACTGATGGAAACGCTTCACGTTTGGTTGTGCTTCTGTCAATCATTGTTGGAATGCACCGCCGTCATATAAGTGAAATACCTTTAAGTACGGCGTAAAACACCAATAAATCACGCACGGTTTAGATGGTCATTTGAATTCGACATTCATTTTGTCCCATAAATGACAGTTTGGTATTAAATTTTATTAATATAAATTTTTGGTTGCCGGGTTGAATCCGGAAAGTGCACATAAAAACATCCTATGTTGGAAACAGCTTGCATACGATTATTTGATTGTTACATTTACGGTAGCTGAAATACCATCTAAGATTTTGACACCAGTGCGTTGTCCACGTCATCGTTCATTATACTAAGTGTTTGGTCACGTTTTGAGATATCAAGTCTACCTAATACAGAGAATAAACGGCCATAGTAACGGATAGCTTTTCCCACTAACGCTAGATTATCATGCAGGGTCGAAAGAATTTACTACATTTGTAAAAGTGGTATTGCAGTAGACATATGCTTCATAAAATTACAAATTAGGATTTCCGATGTCAGTATAATGCTATATCGGATGAAATGATTGTACCGAAAGTGACGCACACAAATCACTTTAAGAAAGTGGAAATGGGTGAAATAATTCGTTGTTGTCCGACACTGTTAGTTGTTTTAACATGACAGCAAATATTTATCTTCTAAATAGGAACACCGTGTGCGTTTTATAACTGTTATTTTCCTGATGACTGGCAATCGTGTTTGCAAAACGAATTTCAACAACAGCATAGCAATATCTATTTGATATTTAGGAGATTTCAACACAACAGTATTTATATGA
The DNA here is from genome assembly GCA_031763545.1 of Mopalia muscosa. Taxonomy (NCBI): domain Eukaryota; kingdom Metazoa; phylum Mollusca; class Polyplacophora; order Chitonida; family Mopaliidae; genus Mopalia; species Mopalia muscosa. The sequence goes on from JARFOD010131354.1 coordinate 1,884, forward strand.
CTGCGACTTTAGACCTCGATAATTTAGGCAAGAAAATGGTTGCTAATTTACTACTTAATAAGTTCAATATCCAACTAGCTTTTCTCGACGCACCTTTAACTGTCGAATCGGGTGAATTCGACTTTCTGCCTTAATGGGAGATACAACCCTCTAGATTGCGAGGAAAACATATTTCGACAGCTTCAAAGTTTCACCGTTCTAGACCACCAGATGTATTGACGAGATACAGTGTGAGAGGCTGATATATATTCATTTGATATTATTTCAAGTTAGTTGGTAAAGAATAAATACATCAGTAACTGTTTTTCTTTATGGATACTACCACAAACCTTTAGATTGTGAGGAAAATATATTTCCACAGGTCCAAAGTTTCACAGTTCTAAGCCACCAAGATTCGTTTACGAGATACTTCAGTGTAAAAGACTGGGACTTGTTGGCATTCCCGTAAAGAAGTCATATACACTGCACACTTCGTACATAAGGGGCCAAACTCATCGATTTATACAGTCATGCTCGATTTATTCCAACGCAGCCCATATTGAGGTTAATTACAGGCCTTTCCTTGATAATGGTGGCAGGAAAAACCTACTAAATGTATTAAGTACCTCAGACGAAACATCAAACATGTGATAGCGTTTTTATCAAACTCGAGCAGATTGTCGCTTCGGGGGTTTTGCTTTTTACAAAGATGAAACAAATAGAAAATGAAAGAATAGTTTAAAGTAATAAAATAAAGAATTCATTTCCTGTGACGAATTTCCAAATAGACCAAAAAAAAAACAAGCTGAACTACTTATTTATCTCAACAAAATGAGTGGTATTATGATATTATATTAAGACATGTGTCATCAGCAAACAAACATACGCTGTTCATTCAAAATCTTAAGGGAAATATGTCATCCAATTACATCTTTTAGCAATTCTTTTATATTCATTTTTCACAAGGAACCAGCGGTTCTGCAAATTTACCGGAATAACTGGAATACTTAGATGGAAGATGAAAAGCGTAAAATGATATATACAAACATTTATCTATAGCAAGTAATTACACGTCAATCAAGACAACTGACGTATAAATGGCACAATGTTTTCAAACTTTTGTTTGACAAAAATATTCTTTACTAAGATGCTATAAACGAAACCATTGACTCTGCGAAAGACTGTATCATACTCAATTTGCAAACTGTTGTGGAGTTGCTTGGATATATAAGTATTACGTGATAGGTTAAGTTGTATACTTGTATTGACCAATCAAATCTCTGCTGCTCTTGGCTGATTGGATGTAACCATTTCCTGCTGGGATTTTATTTGTCTTTGTGTAAAGTTTTCTTGGTAACTGGATAAATGGTTTTTAGTTAGTTAGAGTCAGGCAGAGTTCAAGAGGGCAGCATTTTACTTTGGTTTAATATTTTTGGTAGCCTAAATTTATGTTTCGGCGATACTTTCTTAATTATAATTATTTCGGATTCTAATGCAGCATTGGATTAGATCACGTGACTAGTCTTACTATCTAAACTTGTACACTTATAGTTGTTAAATTATGCACTCTTCATTTATTCAAAATAATATATATATCTATAGTGATTCAAATTTACATACAAGATCGACGGGCTAACATTTATAACTAGCTGAGTGAAACAGGGGATCTTAGATCTTACAGTTGCGAGGTATTATTCACGCTTCCGCTCTGCTTGACATCCAAAATAATATCTTCGTAACAAAACAAATTACACTCGAGTAAAGAAACAACCTAGCAATCTAGCATGAACAATCTCCTTCATATTAAAACAAATATTAGGAATATCTGCTTTAAAAGAACCAATTTGAAGAAAACAATGACAACAAATGCATCAATTCTATCAGCGTTTCAGAGAAGCAAAAATCTCGGTGCCGTCAGGACCATATAAAGTTTCAAGGCGAAATGTAACATTGCTTTAGTAAACAACTTTTCACAAATCCAATTGACAAACACGGTCATCGTAAGCAAATCGCTAAAATAGTCTAGAGCTAGACAGCTGATTCGATGCCAAAGTAACGAGAATCTTGTTTTTAAGGAAACAGAATAAACAAAGCTGATTTGCTAGTACCAGTTTCACTAAAGATAATTAGTCTATGGCGTAATATACTATCACTGCGCTTGAAATTATACACAATTGTTTTTTGCAGTTGTCGATAAAAAAAAAAACTATTCCGAAGCTGAACTTGATGGAAAGCCAATTATTATGAGCGTTATTTGCAAATTACCAGATATCCTTGCAGACGGCAGCATTGGTCTTAAAGGTCTGCGACTCTAATTAACTTCATAAGACAAGGCCGTCTTGTCTCAAATTACACTGCCAATAGAATCGCTAAACGTATTGTGATTTTTTCAAACGCAATTTTGAGCCGGTATAAAAATCCGATAATTGCATCCTGGTTGTTTACACTGTTCTCTTATCTGCATGTTATATAACTGGTAAACGGTCGAATAGACGGAATTCTAATTAGACTGCAAGCATATCAGTTTGGCTATGGATAAAACATTGGGGATAGAGGTGACAGTGGCATTCTGTGTAGGGGATGGTAGTGCGGAGGCATTTATTTTAGACACAATGGCACCATTTCATCAGAAATGACTTTAGCGAACAATCAGTCCTATAAATGACCGATGTCATATACGCAGGGACAACTTATCCACTCTGGAAAATTTGAGTATGGTGTTTTAGATATACGACTTCGCTTGGACACCACCTGGCATTTCCTTAACATTGGGACAATAGTCAAAAATAAAATTTTAAATATGTGAAATGTTTAGCTATACTATGATAATGGAATTCAGCAAAGAGATAGCAGTGTGTTAAACAGTAATTCACGCCTCTGAACTATTAGTAAGTTGAATAGTTCAAAACAGAAAAAGCCATGCAGCGGAAAGTGAAAGCCTCGGTAAATTAGGGCAGAAAACATCTGGTAATTCACTCTCTACAAAGTTGGATATCCGACTGGATTTTATCGACCCACGTTGAACTGTCGAATTCGGCGAATGTCACTTCCCGTCAAAATGGGGGATACGGAAGGGTCGCTATTCCGTATTGATTGAACTATGTGATAGGTAAAGCTCTGGAAGACTTTACAGTTGCAAAAATCTAGCCAGGTCGTTAGCCCATATACCCTATCGCTTATACCCTATAAGGGCCTGTGACCGTGTCTTAGTGGCACGTTTACGAATCTTACTTCGATGAACCATTTGTCTGTTGACGATCAGGTGTATGGGTGTCACACCATGGGTCGCCCGCTAACGCGGGTGGGTTTTCACGATGTTCTCTCTCATGTTTAAATCGTAATACCGTATGTAAATCTTTGAAGTTGACAATCTGTCGTCATATGTGTGAAATAATCATGAGTAAACCCCCCCATTAAACAAAAACAAACAAACAAAGATATACATGATCTAATTACAGGTTTCCTACACCCAATCCGTGTGATAAGTCCAATGTCACTCAAGTCCCATCATTTTCAACACCACGAGCATTTGCCGTTGTTTGTGTGATTTTGGCAGAATTTATTTTCACGCTTTACAGCAGCATGACTGGTTATGTTATACATTTTCATAAACGAGCGCTAGACGCTTCAAGGAACAGCTGAGACGGCACAGCAGTTGTAACTCGAAAGATGACATAGTATAGATTTAACTCCATGACTTGATAACTAGGATTACGCAGAAAACCGAGTGCAGAATGTTCTTTACACCAGTGATCGATAATTAATCATTTGATTGGCCTGTCTGAAAATGATGGTATTGTATTTGATAAGTGTGAGCAATACACTTTTGTTTCTATTATTCTATTTTTAGACCGTTCGGAGAAAATCATATTCGTTTTGGCCTTGTTCCAGACAGAAACTATTTCCATACTTCTCTAGGATTCACCAGAACGTTTCTAGACACTTTTTGGGCTTATGGAGTGCTAATTGCCGAAAAGAAAATCGTTAAATAGCAGACAGAAAGCATTCAAGGGAAAACAAACAAAAAAAGCAAGTTTGACTTAGAAGATAGACTGCGAGCAGTCAAGAAGAATGTACTTTATAATCAGTTACCAATTTTGGTAAGTCGTGTTTGTCACTCATGAATGTATAAATTTCCTGCCGTGGTAATACAGGGATATGTTTCTAAAGTTCTTGATGAAAAATGTTTAGAAAATATTTTGAACAATATTTGTCAAATGACATCAGATTGTATAAAGTTGGAGACAGTATGTCACGAAATACTTACTATAATTGAATTATCAAAATGAATTTTCTAACCGACTCACTATTTGCATACTCAGAGAACAATCTTTCATAAATTCTGTTTCCTAGCTTTATGTTGAATCTCACCTTCTATTTTTTGTACATTGGCTTATTAACAAAGCTGAACAAATCCGACTACATTAGCATTCCATGTGTCTTGGGAATCAAGAATAGATACGAGATGTGCAATTAAACTATATCATATAAACCACATTAAGTTTATTCTAAAAAAGGGGAACAACAAGAGTGAACTTACGCTAAAGTACTTTTCAAACTCGGCACAAATTGAAAATTGCTATAACTTTTTTCAAATTCTACATCGGTATTGCAGGGTCTGTGAAGATTTTTGTTCAACACATGTAATATGTGTGAATATCATGCTAGCATTAAGATACCGCTTGAATCAGAGGTAACCTTACACCAAAGTGCTTTTTAAACTCAGCAGATTAAAGTTCGATGCATTTTTTTTAATCCATTTGTTACTCTACCTTTAGAGCCACAAGTTTTTAGAAGATTAATGTTAAATATTTATGTCTTAAAGTATTATATGTGTGTTTGGGTTGGTTTTTTTTTTCTTTCTGTTTTTATGGATTGGTTTGTTTCCTTAGTGTTTTCAGTGACATGCAATCAACCACGTGTCTGAAGGTGTTTGAAAAACTCATTTAAAACCATAAATTAGGAATTAACCAATATATCGCCCAAGCCATTTGAAGGATAGTTTAAGTAAAGCAGATTATTTCGCTAAGAAGGTTCGCTCAACATTTTCCTTAGATGTAAGAATGTACAAATATGTACATTTTAGTATGTAAGCAGGGTCAAAGTAACCACTTTGCTACACTCAGTAAAACAGGCTATAAACAGAAAACCGACTGTCCAGCAAGTTCCTTTCTCGATTGGCTTTTATCGATAACACCTAGAACTGTCGGACATTGAGAGCCACAAGGTTGCAGAAGTTTAATGTTAAATATTTATGTCTAAAAGTATTTTATGTGTGTTTGATTTTTGTTTTTTGGGGGTTTTTTTTTTGCTGTCTGTTTTTAGTTGGGTTGTTTCCTTAGTGTTTTCAGTGACATGCAGTCAACCAAGTTTCTGAAACTGTTTGAAAAATTCATTTAAAACAGAAAGTTAGGAATAAAATGAAAGGTATAAACTCAATTACATATTTTTGTTTTGGTAGTTTGACTTCTGGATATGGCAACATTCTCCAGTTAAACATTTGAGACTCGCTTTACCCAGCCAGCATAGGCCATTGGAACCAATGATGGGCTGCTATGTGGGACCTAGTAGGGTAAACCGCCTTGGTACGCACTGACTTAGCTTTACCAAAATTAAATTGAGCTAAGGTTATTATTAGCTAGGGCGAAGTAGGGCTGGAGACAGATAATTGGGCAACAATCGTTCCCACCTGTAGACAAATTAGGCCAGAGCTGGTTTCGAAGTGGGTCCGACACGGGTCCAGCACGGGTTTTAATTAGACAGCCTCTACTGGACTACAGGTGGGCTGCAGCTTAAGTTCATATTTGTCAAAGACTTGGATAACATGACAATTGGAGTGTAAATTGTATAGTTTGGTTTCTGTATATGAGTAATGACTAACCTTGTTCCAGTTAAACATTAAAGACTCGCCTCATCCAGCCAGCACAAGCTTGTGCCACCCCAGGATATAGCCACCCTCCAAACTTACTGGATGCGACCAGGGTTACAACTGGACATAAACCCACTCATCACTGAAGCCCATCGTGGCCCAGCCGGACCCAAAAAAAATCCACTATAAACCCAGTTGGTTCTACTGACAGGGTGGTTTAAACTAAGTAAGGTACAAATAAATTAAGTAAAATTGTTTAATAGCTGTATGAATCACATTTTTATATTACTACATTTTTTTAACTTTTGAAAAGTTTCACTACATTTGACATTTCGTGAACAGGTTATGACATGATATTCTACGAGTATTGACTTCATTCAAGAAATAACTGTGTTATTCTTTTGCGCTTGGCATTTTCGACATGAACACGACGTCATAATGTGAAGAAGTTTTTGTAGCGCCACAGCCATTTTAGTACATGCTAGTATTGTCAAAGTTACCACTTTGATGCACCCAGTAAACGAGGCTATAAACAGAAACCTGACTGTCCAGCAAGTTTCTTTCTCGATCGGCTTTTATCGACAACACCTAGAACTGTCGAAATGAGAGAATTCGGCTTCCTGTGCTAATTGACGGGTCTAAATCATCTGTTGATTAAGCGTTGTGTTAGACGGTTCTGATTCGTGACTTCAAGATTGCATTGTTATATTCAATGGATACCCAAAAGAACCGAGTGTCAAAATATTCCAATTGCCAATGAATACCGTTTTTCTTGTTATCAAGTTAGAACTAAATATAACGATGATATAATCAATAGATACGGATTACTCAAGTGGCCGAGTGTGAAAATATTCCAAATGACAATACATAGCGTTTTTCTTAATATCAAGTTAGGACTTTCCAAAAGATGATGGATGCTAATTGCACAATTTGAAGGACGTATGTATTCCTTTACAAGCGCAAATTTATCCATGATAGGACTTCATGGCTACACATATAGTAAAGTATTGAATTATTTCAGATGCAACTGCAAAGACTTTGCCCAAATTGAATTTAAAAGTTTAAAATATGCTAGATTTAGACACTATTGAAGTGTAATTAAGTATAGGAGATTTTCTTATCTTAGTCTCTGTAAAAACACAGTCAGCATAGCATGTTTACTGTGATGCAATTAATAGTATTCTCAACTTCTATCACATGCCTCAGAATTGGTCTGATCGCTATTACATATTTTTGATATTTAAAAAAAAAAATGAATCATTCAAACCGATCAATCATCTCATGTTGTAGATAAACTTACAGAGACAAGTTTCATAATAGATCTTAATCTCGAGTTGGTATGGAAATTCTACAGACATCTTGAAACAGAGTAATTATTGTGGTGTTAGGTGTATCGTCGAATTGAGCACAGTACGTTATAGAAACTCGGAGGGCACAACGTTCCAAATATTTTGTCAAGCAGTCCCCCATTTTCCTGCGATGCGATTAAGGCTACAGCATTCCAACTTTTTGACTCTTTTTGTAACTGACACTAGAAAAATGACGCGAATTTGAAGAAAGTTCGCTTGTTGTTAAATTGGTAGTTGTCTACTTTGACAAATTGCGCCATCGCTTTTTTTCTTTTACTGCCCGGCTGGATTTCCTTTCCGGCTTTTAAAGTGTCAACTGTTTAATTCTCCTCTATCGACCCTTTAGAAATATGTCCATTCCAGACAGCCGTTTCTTTTACAGATGTCAAGTTGGCACACAACCGACGCAATTAACAAACATTTGTTTGAAATTGTCATTAAATATCTGTCAAAGCTACATTGATGTCGTTGCAATAGTAAGCCTAAACCAAAGATGTTAAACCATATCAGCTGTTATTTTGGGGACAAAAAAATGCGAGAGTGAAAAAAATACGCCATACTTATTTTGGTCAAACCGTCCTTGCCTAAGTGAAAAATATGATGATGAACAGAAATAAATCAACAGCACAGAACAACTTCATCCATTTAAGAATAAAACGATGAATGGAATTAAAGAGGAAGAATAAAGGGATCTACAGATAGAATTATATGCCCAAGGACAGAAATCAAATGTTACACTGTTTTGCACACTGGAAAATAAATCAGCAAACGTACGGGTATATATTTTAGTCTGTGAGTATTTGACGATATTTTCAAAAAAATATTTGAAGTAATATTTATCAAATACGGACTTATACCAGCTGACAACTGGATTCCATACCTCAAAGCTATTTGAGCTTATAATCACCTTAATTTTACCGACGATCAGTTAAAGTAGGGGAGGTATTGTGTCTTCATGGTATTTGGGATAAACTTAAGTTAAGGTCAATCTGTGGAACAACAGTGGACACTGATGGTACAACATCATACATAAGTAGCGGCAACGTTTCCCTTAGACTTGGTAACCTTCAATACTAGACTTTATGTATGTGTACATGTATTAAACGATGAGAACTTTGTCTGAACCAGTCTATATGTCACAGATATTAGCAAAAAATACTTTCTTTTGGATTTAGCTGACGTGCCTTTTTTTCAATACAAGCGTTTTTGTTTTTGTCTCGTCAAGTATCAATCTATGTGTGTATTGGAAAAGTTATATCTTATGTGTGATGCTGATGAGTTCCAGTTTGCGCCTCTCTATTTTAATACGTTTATCTTCTGTTTGTGTAGACCTACTAATGTTAAACGTGTCAAATATGGAAGCCTATTGGATTTGGTTGATCAAAAAAAAAAAACAGCAATTTTTATTTTAAAAGTTTGTTAGAAAGAAAGCATATGAATTTATTGGAGCGAAATATAAGCGTGACAGACTACAGTAAAACACATCAAAACAAATGAAAAAGTGTAAACCAATATTTCGACAAATGCGTTATTTGGCAAAAAAAAAGTCAATATCTACGTTTCATTGTCACGTGAATATGGAATTTAAATCCAATAAAATAACAGAAATGCACTTATTTCACCCAACATCAAGGAATTTTGGGAGCACATGGTTCAACTAATGTAGAAATGCCTTTTTATAAAATGCATTCTACACCGGTATTCAGTCACGTAGTCTGTAGGTCAAGAAGTACTCTTCAAAATCCTGGCCAGCGTTATCAGCCTCGAAGGAGTTTTTTGTATAGCTGTAGAAGTATGTGCCGATAATGAACGCGAATTTTGGGCTACAAAACGAGGACAAGTTCATCTATTCCTTTGAACAAAATGGCTTAAACTTAAGGAGTTAATTATTGGCGCCACAGCAATTTTAGTATTTAGAACTTTTCAACACAGCATTATGAATTTGACCGACTCTATTGTCGCCAGTTAAGTAGACAAGAAATCAGCTGACAAGTGGGTACCCAGATCCAATGGCTTTTATCGGCAACACGTTTAACTATCGAATCTATAGAGTGTGCGACTTCCTGTCTTAATGGGAGATAGTGAAGGTTCAGTAACGTCTGTTGATTAAGCAATATATTTGACGATTCTGACGTCAGGATTTCAATGTTTCAATGTTAGAATCGATGGTCTATGCCTATTATCATAGTGGTTTCCTGAACATATTTTAAAGAAAAATAATCACAGTGTCACAAGGATTTCGAATGTTTCAAACTGATTAATCATCTGGTGTTCTGAAAAACTCTCAGACACAAGTTTCAAAAAAAGATCTTAATCTCGAGCTGTTATGCATAATCTACATCAATCTGGAAAGAGAGTAATTTTCCTATGTTGTGTGTGGTTGTATGGTTGCATTTGGGCACAATACGTTATAGATAGTGAGAGTGCCCAACGTTACAAACTCTTTGTCAAACAGTCCCCTGCTTTCCCGCAATGGGTTAAAGAAGATTAATTTACTAACGGTTTGCCCGTTCATGAAACTGTAACAAGACAATGTTGCTGACATGTATGTGTAGGAATCTCGGCTGTTGAATCGGTGGTTGTCTACTTTGGCAAATTACTCAATCTGTTTTTCCTCGAGTGTTTTTCTAGATTTCCCTTTCGGCTTTTAAAGTGTCAACTGTTTATTTAACTCTATCGATCCTTTAGCAGTCTGTCCATTCCAGACAGCCGTTTCTTTTACAGATATAAATTTGGCACACTGCCATAGCATAAAGAAAACATTTTTTTTTTAAATTTCCATTAAATAGCTATCAATGCTAAATTGACGTCTTTAAAAACAGCTTGAACCAAAATAGTACACCATATCAGCTGTAATTTATTTTTGTATGGATGGGTAGATTTGGGGAATAAAATGCACAAGCCAAAAAAGTCCCTACTAATTATTTGGCAATGTGTCTGTGCCTCTGTGTCTAAGAAAAACAACACATATACCTGCTAAAATGAAAGTCAGAGTAAGGTCCGTATGTTTAGTGAGGCAAACTGTCAGCCAACGTCCGTCGTTGGGGCTGAAGGTTGGAAGGAGCTTCATGTTGCCCTTGTGCTTTCAGAGCTAAACAGGAAACTGATCTATTTGTGGTTTCCTGTTGTTATCGTCAGGTATGTGTCCCGTCCTGTCTTTGTTTGTTGCCAGAGGTGTCGAGGGTGGTTTCCTTCGCCCATTGGGCTGGCACGTCGTCATATATGTGAAATACCCTTCAGTACCACGTTAAATCAAACACACAAATAAAAGAAACCGCCGTTGGGATTACATTTTTGAAACAATCACTTCCATTTTTCCCCCAAAACGACAAATATAAATATGTATTTCAAACTGAATAGTCTTTTACAAAACAAGGTAATAAGTTCCAAAATATGACGTGTATAGCTTGAATTCATAATACACGGGAATGACCAGGCCGTATTGCAACAAGCTTTTAGTGGTTTGCAATATCGTTGAACTATCAACAAATGACAGATGGCTATTTGAAATGTTTTGATAATCAATCATAATGGGCACAATATTACCGATTTTGCATTTATCGAATTCCATGTTTGATATTGTTCTCAGACTCGATAAACGTACCTTAATCGAGGTTTCATATAAATCAGAGATTTCGATGAAAATAACCAAATAATTCCAGAACGAGAAAACCAGGCATTCGGTAACGATATATTATCAATCCTGAAAGGCACAGTGCAGTGAGACCGTTGAAAAAAGTATCGACAATAAATGTCAGCAATAGTTTGGCCAATTTCCGAAATACATCGATCATAATGAGACAATGAAGTCAATACTCTCTTCACGCGAATTATAAGATCGATAACGCGAAGAGATGAAAATTACTTTTACTGCCACCAGTTACACAAACAAATGTTGCGGCCCCATAAATAAAATACAACTGATGACCAGCACAGCCAAAGCTGGGATATCAGGTGCAGCGATAGACAACAACACGTGAGATCCATAATAACAACAAAACATTGTCGACTTCATATCTTTCCTTTACTTGGAGATATTCCCTCGTGCACATAATAATGCAATTTTAGGTTAACATAAGTAAAATAAAACACCAAAACATAGCTATGTCACATATGTGGAAATTAATATGTACTAAAGAGTTCCAATCGTCACAATTGTAGGCCTATAAAACAAAAGTATATTTCCTGATTTATTCTTCGCTAGAAACAAATGCTTTGCGAAATGCAGATGGTGGATGTCTTTTTGATCGGATTGTACTTCTTGGACAAGTTCGTTGCCGCTTAATACAGACTGTGAGGAAGAAGTCTGTAATTGAGGCCGTGGATGCTTTAATTTTCCATATCTACACAAGGGTTCTACTCGCCCTTTTCATTTTATATTATGTACATATGTGGAAAAGAATTTCACATATGTGGAAAATAATCAACACATGTAGAATAACGGTTGAAGTGAGAAAACGGCTTGAAATAGCCGTCTGCCACAAATCTCACATAAGGTCGATTTGCTGCAAACCATTTCCATTTGTTAACAGGGGAATCAATACCTGCTTACCGTTTCAAATAAAATAGCCATATGCATGTTCACCATACACCATAAAAATAAAGCTTTATTATTCGTATCATAGGTTGTTCTGTGGCTTTACAATCCATGTTTTCATTGTATTTTTTTTTTTCAATTGTTGCAT
>JARFOD010131365.1:0-13765 GCA_031763545.1 Mopalia muscosa
TGCAGAATACTCCCTCGGCTTCCTCGGTCGATCATAAGAGGCGATAAAAGAGGTTGCTTTCTGTTGCCCTGGTGTTCGCAGAGCTGAAGAGTAACGGCATGCAGATTTGTTTGTGATGTTCTATATTTTTGTCCGTCATCATATAAGTGAAATACCCATGAGTACGACGTTAAACACCAATGAAACAAACAAACAAAATACTTATAGAGTTAACTTATAGTGTTCGCAACATATACAGGAATATACAGGAATAATATGGTAAAGTTATGTAATACAGTCCATTTCGTTCAACACAATTTGGTGAAATGCAATGTCATGCATGCAGTAGCTTAAGTCTCGCAGCTCTATTAATTCATATCTCATTCCTCTAATGAGGTATGAATGAATACAGCTATGAAAATAAGCTAGCAGGAGGAAGCTACATACCAAGTTGGAATTTAATCTGTGAATTTGTTTTCAAGCTAGTATGTTCATAAACATGTGTGATGGATGGATGGAAAGAGACACTGAGTAGCATTTCTATGTCCCCACCCTACTATAGTAGTGGTGGACAATAAAAGCATTAGTTTGTAAACATAAAATGTTATTCAATAAAAAATATTGTACTGTAGTTAATTAAATGCCATTATAAAAGAGCAATATAGTGTTTTCAGTATAAATATCTAAGTTATATTGTAACATAATTTTTTCATAAAATCTACAACAGTACAAGAATCAGTGTACATATGAATTTATTTTATTCAGATATAGAACATGATCAATTAACATGGCTTAGGCATAAAAAAATTATAAAACAAGCTTGTCACTTTGCACAGATTTCCCACCTGAAAAAAGTAGGCCCTAAGGTATTAGTTAAATGACAAGACAGACTCTTCTCTATTAATATGAATGTTTGTTTAAAATATCACTTTCTGACAGGTTTCTCCTTCCAAGCCAGATCTTACTGTTAGTGCAAACACTAAAATGTTGCCCATTTCTGAATTGGAAGGATCCATTCGCTATGGTCTATATTGCCCACCCCAGAATGAAAAAGAAAACATTTCCTTAGTAAATCTAAAAACGTTAACGAGGGTAAATTACATATCTTTTATATTCATTTGGACTTCTTTCAGTGTAAGCTTCACACTTACCTCAAACCATTTATTTTGATTCCAAATATTACATCAGTTGATGACAAACCTCAACCACTTTCAACAGTCATAAATATAAATCTGGATGTGTACACAATCAAATCCTGCAGCCTTTTAATTCAGTAGTATTTATTTATACAATAACAACGAAGGCTTAACAGGTGTAGCTGTTGTGCCGAGAATAAATCAAATTTTGAAATCTATAAACAATAAAATTAATTTCTTCGACTTGACACTGATATCTTGTGAGTGAAGAGATTGCAAGGTTTAAGACATAAATATATAGATATATATAAATGAACACTTAAATAACCAGAAAAGATGAAAGAACAGATCGACACGATATAAAAAAAAAACATACAACATTTGACAATGGAGTATAAAGCACTTTATATAAAAAATGACAGAATATAAATGAGTAAATGCAAAAATAATTAAAAACATTAAAATGTGTACAAACAATGAGCAAATCTGAAAATATCTTCTTCCAGTAAATGGCGGAAAAGATCTTGATGCTTTATTTTTATTGGATGTCCAGCTTACACTGATAGTAGTCCTTGCCTAATATTCAGAGAGACTTTCTACGGGGGACAAAGACTAAGGCAACTCTCGTGCACCGTGCATTAATTTCCTCCAACATCTGCCACAGATTAGCATAAAAAAATTGCCAAATAAGATGGCCCAGGTGTATCTTAGAGGCAACTTCTCGTGGTGAGAAGTAGAATCTATTTTATTTTAGAATGTGCCTAACAGTGAGTTGAATGTATTGCCAAAGTCTTTATCTAGCAAAGTGTTTTAATTGTTCTGTTTATAAGGCTGTTTGAAAAAATATTTGTGTTTCTGGTAACGAGTTTGAAAATGGGTCGGTAGCGTGGTAGGTTTTTTTTTCTTTTTTCTTTTGTGATAGACAATTGAACTCTATATACATTAACAGTACCAGTTTTAAACCTTTTTTTTTTAAATCTTCTGTAACTGTATTATACTCCATTTATATGTTTTGTATTAAATCAGTTGATTTGGGGTGACTTATATAGATTATGGATGACAGGCTGGTAGCTGATTGAATGGCTGCCTTCCTCATGTGTTTCGCTACATCCCTTCCAGGAAGACTTTTTCTGTGTCTGGCTTGTACTGCTTCAGAATTTCTTTATATTTTAATACCTTTTTTTAGCTCAAAGAACACTCAATGTCATTTTCTTATAATTATAATCAAATGCATGATGAAATAAAGCCATATCGTGGTCACTGACAAGTTAGATATACTCGTCTCAACTGGCTGCTCCTGTGATAGAGCTATACACAGTATGGGGCCGAATTACTGCTTAGTCATTCAGGACATGATTAGACAACCTTCAGAAAGCTGAGATGATCCACAGCGTGATATTTGTTTTGTAGTTCTCTAGATTCATTATCTAATGTCCATCTACAGTGTATATAATCAGTTCTAGGGATGAAACACAAAGAAGCTCCTATTTAAAACCATGTGCGTCTGAATACTGCATATTGTTTCACCACAGTTGTCAGTGATTTTTGCATGTACTGATTATGCCAATGATCTAGCTACCTCATTGGTTTAAACGGATATTCAAAAACCAAAACGATGTAAGTTTCATATCTGACCAATCAAATTACGAAGTCAGAAAAGGTTTATCAAACTACATGTACAAAACTTTTCTTAAAGATTGCTCAAAAAGATATTTATAGCATTAATGCTGCATTATAGTCCAGTCTTACGCTGATTCAACAGAAGTAAGAGAAATACGATTGTCAAAAATATTAACTGATAAAAACAATTCATTACCTGCGATTTAAACACTTGGGCTTCGTAATGAATTGCAATATTAGGAAAATGCTATGTGCAAAAGGATGGCCTGCAAGAAGGTTCTTGAATTTCGTTTGATATGGAACTTGAAAGTTCTTGAGAAGTTTTAAAATTGAATAAAAATGAATAAGGTAAGCTGTGTGAACCTGGTTTAAAGCAACTCTACAAATATTTTGGTTTTTAAGGTAGCTTCAAAAGCGACAGTGAAAAAATAAAATTGTTTGTTGCCAACCCACATGTAGTGAAAAATTTTAGGGTCGGTGGGGTTACCGGTAACAGAAATATTTTTCCGAACAGCCTAACATAAATAATGACAAACCAAAAAATAATATATATCTTTAAAACAATTAAATTTAATTCAAAAAGATCTTCTAAAAAAGACAAGCTGAGCAGCTAGCAGGTAAACCCCTTTTTTTAGAAAAAAAAAACATGCTCATAATCCAAGTCAAATCACCTTTTTCCTACTTTTGTTTAAGAACCAGTTTTTTTTTCCTTATGAGAGCCAAAGAGTAGAAGTCATTGTTTACCTCCTGTTTAGTGCAATATGCAGTTAGCCATATTTTTTGTGATAAATAGTGAAATAAAACCACAACGATGGTATTATCACTAAAATCGAAGTTCATACCTGATTTTGACTGATGACCATTACGGTTCGAGCAATTAAATGAAAGGCAATCCCATCAGTTTACTTAAACTGGAGGAAACTATTTTCCAAGTTTGAAATTTGTTCTCAAGCACTGTGTTGACAACCCATTCAGACATACATATTGCTAAATTACGCAATTGGTGGCCAATATGTTTAATTGAAATTGGGGATATCCATACAAATTTGTCGCCTTAAGGAGAGAAAGCACAGTACAACTGGCAAGTTAATCTGGGAATTTGTTCTCAAATAAATATGTTTACAACACAAAAGGTTCAATATAGAAATATTATGCAATGTTCGTGAAATTTGGTGAAATGCAATCTTATCCTATCCAAGTTAATCAGTGAAATTGTCAAATATTGCAATTGGGGCCCTTTAGTTTTTCGGAATTGGATGAAATTCAACCCCGTCTGTTGTTTTAATAGAAGGAAACTATATTTCAAGGTTCAAGTTAGTCCATGAATTTGTAACGGAGTTATAATGTTCACAATATATACAGATATGACTACTATAAAATAATGCAATGCCGGCCATCAAATTGAATTGCACTCTAACAGTTACAAAATTATATAAAAAAACACAGAAACAGGTAGGATTTGTTTTTCCATCCCATCCATTTTATAACATTTGTTCAGGAACTTAGATCCATGATTTACAGATTCTGTTTAAATCAGAAATCAGAAAACTTGTTCAAGAATAAATAAAATTTCATATAAAAACTACATTACCATAAATTTATTAGAGAAATAATATAGCTTTATTTGGTCATTTCACTCAATTAAATTGCGTTTAATTGTAAACAACCACACAAAACCACCTTAGTATTTATAAAGACAATTTAGAGATTTCAATGGTAGAAAAATGAATTTACTTTTTAAATACAAATGAAATGTTTGTATTTTCATATTTTGTAAGACATTATATTGTAAATAAAACTGATCTGCACTTATAAATTTCTCAGTTATTGAATCTGAACATCATCCAACAATTTGCCTTTTGGTCAGTTTCGATACTATTTTGTATCTTTAGCGGGTTGTACCCATACTAGATTTATATCTTCAATGAAGAGTATGAATGACAAGGGAGAGAACTCTGTGAAGCCAGGTTTTTAAAATGCAGTAGCAAGTTCCGAGACACATTCAGTTCGATACTGTTACACAATATGACTGTCTTATTGATATATGTATTATAAAGAATACAGAGATGCATGTTTTAACAGATTTAAAACTTTTATATTTACAGTTGCTTAATTTCCGCTTTAGTGTTATTGAGTCATGGTTCCAGAGTTTAGTAATATGGTTTTGCAGCCATAGCTGCAAGTATAAAGGTATCTACATGTATCTGTATTGGGTAACTTACCTATAGGTTTGTCATTTTGTATATATACAAAATGCAACCCTATACAGAGACCAATACAGCTAATGGGTATCCTGTCTTTTCATGAGAGGGAAACTTTAAGAACTTTTCCAGTGAATTTCGCTCTTTTTAATGAAAAACTATTGATTTGTATGTCAACCATACACTAGTCAGCAGCTAGAATCGACTTCAAATCCAATACAAAATCAATTTGACATGTCTTTTCTTCAACACCATATTACAATCCTAGGGAACCTGGTTGTATCTTGATTCATCGGGAAGGTATAAGTTTTCCATAAAAATTTATATTTTTAAGGAAAAATAATGGAAAATCGCCAGAAGGGTTCTCAAATGTCCCCATAGTCGTTTACTATACACAGCTAGCGTACCCTGGCTGGTTAATAGTGTGAACTATTGTAAGGTTCAGAAATTGGTGGACTGTAAAATTCCAAAATATGCATAATTCATTGGAACACTTTGACTTACTATTCATATTTTGGTTTATAGTTTATTAGTTTTATTTGGTGGAAAAAAAAGGAAGACAAAAAAAAGTGGCACTGGCAACCAGAAATGTGAATGTTAGAAGTGAAATTTTGTTCTAGCTTTACCATCCTCACTCTCCTTCTGTCAGAATATTAGAATTTAAAAATAAAACACACCTGATCTGTTATCTGGTTGTCACAGGAACAAATGTCCTGCATTCAAAATAATACTATGTTATGAATTCTGTACAGGTTCAATACGCTTTTAAATCTAAATTACGATTGTAATAAGACTGTTCACTCGCACATAACATGCCAACGACACCTCAGAAATTAATTTAATTCAATTTGATAACAAGACAGGAAATTAACGTTTTAAAATGTATAACAAGTTATTAGAACATCATTGTTTTATTAAGACCCCCCAAAAAATTTCATTCAAAATTAAAAATCTGATAAATATTATGTACTTTTTTAATTCCAAATTTACACATAGGGCTCTGTCTGTTAGAAGAAGAAAAACGAAGAAACTTTGAAATATAGAATTTTAATTGTTATTTGGTTTAATGTTTAGTGACTGAATATATTTGCCTCAACATTATATCTTCTACATCTAAATTTGATTTCATTAGAACTTATACCCTGTTTGAAATGACAAATTCATGTATTATTTTACAAATATTGTAGAACTTCTAACAATTCATTTATATTTCCTAAGAATTATAAAAGGAAACCAAGAAATGTTGCGAATCAAAAGCGATACCTTTAGTGAAAATTATTGTTAAGTTTCAGCTACATGGCAACATGTATGTGGTACAATGTAAGTACATGTAAGGTCCTGTCAAACAGATATTTAACCAAAGTATCAAGAGTTGGAAAAGTTTCAGCTATATGTACAGACGGACTCACATTGAGAAAAACATACCCTATTACATCTCTTTGGCCATATTTTTAAAAGAGAACAATAAATCCTTTAAAGGATTTATTAAATAGCAAAATCTGGTGATAGCAGCTTTAAAAGAATTGCAACTTTACAAAGTACTTTAAGTTTACCCCTGGAACAGTGGAATGCATGAAACAGGGGCTTAGCCAAAAATCAAAAGAATTGTCCAAAACGGTCATCTTGCTTTACTTTTTAAGTTACAGAGTTTTCATTATTTACAGTTTCCCTATCTCCTGCAAGTTAAAATTTCTCAAAACCTTGTGTACAAATGAGGCAATTGTTCAATTCAAGGTGTCCAAAGGCCAGGTGGACACCCCTCTGCCTAAACCCTTTTATGGCAATAAGAGTACAGTACCCCTCTCCTCAGCATGGTCAAGGGGTACGAGGATACAGCTCAGTATGGTCAAGGGGTACGAGGATACAGTTCAGTATGGTCAAGGGGTACGAGGATACAGTTCAGTATGGTCAAGGGGTATGAGGATACAGTTCAGTATTGGGCTCACACTTAGTATTAACTTTCACTACACTGTGACAGCCCGTGAAAGTGAAAGTGAAAGTAAATGATGAAATAGAATACTATAGAATATATTTCATGACAAAAAACAAAGTAAATGTACTTCTGTATCAAACCAGCTACTGTATCAGTACCTAAAGAAGTCTTGAGAGGTGGTTAATTTTCAAATTGACACACTGTTTGACCCTGTACATATTTTAAACTATTGTGTATAAACAGTAAATAGCACATTATTGTGAATTTGGCATCAACAGTAGCAAAAGATTTTTATAACAAAACATTAACAAGACGATTAAACTAATAAGACACTATCTGTTTCTGGATTTTAAAAAAAAATAACGTCTTAAACTTGAATTGTTAGTTGGACAATTTGAATTCTGAAATCACGCTTGATTATTGTGCTAGCCACTGTACAATACGTAGGTATTGTAGAAAATTTGTAGTATTTGTAGAAAAAGTGTGTCTTATTAATGTTAAAGTTTCCAGTGTTCATATGATCTCCACCACTGGAAAAACTGAAAATTTCCCACCTCTCGAATTTCTCTTATTTGTACCATAGGCATAATGTTTCTCTCACATAATCACATTTTCATGGGGTGATTTAAATCTCCAACATTTAAAAGCCCCTCAATAATATATGTGCATGTAAATATGTTAACTTTGAATGAATGAAGACCCTGTTACAAAGAAGGCATAAAAAAGATTTTGCCCAATTCAGTTGAAAATTAATTCAAATTAATACACTGGCCAAATTTGGATTTGATGAGTAGGTAATGCTGTGCTTATAAATCAGCTAATACATATGCAAATATATAAAATTTTATACTGAAGACAAAGGGTGGTTACAAACATGGCATGTTTTGTCTCACAAAAAGTCTAGGGTTGAAAGAGGAAGACTTGCAATATTAATGAAGTTCACCTTTCACAAATTGAATCAATTCTTGAACATTGCTCGAAGAAGTTGTCACTTCTGACTCTAAAAGGATATTCTCAACAATAAACTTGTCCCCTGGAATTTCCAATTGAACCATGACTGCATCACCTAAGTCTTGTTGAAGGTTTATATTGCCCCTTACACTACCCTTAAGCCCTATTTGAAAAGGGCACCCATTAATAATTATTTCCGTACAAACTGGTCCAACATTACCACTAACACTGGGTTGATTGCTCAGACATGGTTCGCTGAAGCGACGGCGCCTAGACATTGGTGACGATTCTGAAGACGACTGACTATCCACATGGGGATCACCAATAGAACTATGATCACCAATAATGGAACTTTGGTCAAATTCAATTTCTACACTGTTTGCACCATCAGCTCGAATGTAAGCACTCACATGGAAGTCATCAATGCTGATCATTTCTTGTTCAAATCTGCACTCTGACGAATCTAGTTTTTGATTTTCATTAGATTTTGACGGTTCTGATGATGGGCGCGCAGGAAAGCATTTCTGATTCTGGTACACATCATCTAAATATCTTTTAAGGTGTTCATCCATGGGTGGTCTCTCTTCCCCTTGTACATTACAAGTCAAGTCTTTACGAGAGGTGCTGGGCTCTTTGGGAGACCCAGCTCTCCTTTCTAACTCAGGCATTGTGGGGGTTTGTCCCGAGGATCCATTTGATGTTTGACTTCTAGGACGGAAATTAGGAATTCGCAAAGGAGGTGGGGGCCTAGTGGCATGTCTTTCAGAAACACAATTTGGGATTCTTGGCTGGAAAGGAGGATACGGTCCTAAAAAAGGTCCAGTTCTATTCATTGGAATACCATGAGGCATCCAAGGACTAAATATTCTAGGACCTTGATAAGGGGAAATTGGGAAACGGTCTAGGTGATTTTCTGGACAAGTCATAATATGGGGATTAGGAAAATGGTATGAATTGGGTTGGTATGAGAAATCAATACCAGGTGAAATATGTGGATTTGGCATTGGTCCATAGTCTGTGAAGTGCATATCTTTGGTAACGTTCTTAAAAGGGTTTTGAAATAGGGCCCCTTGTGGTCCTTGTAAATCACCCTGATGGATGTTGCATTTTTCTTGATTAAAGGGTGAAGTGTTCTCCCCTTGAAATGGATACATCCGTTGTTGTGAACCTTCCTCAGAGATTGAGTCACATTGTTCAGGTCTATGAGGAGTCAATTTACCATTGCAGTTTGGTACTTTAGGAGCTAACCCTTTACTTGCATGATGTCTCGGAACATCTGGTTTGTTAGGATATTGTGAAAAACGACCCATATAGTAACTTGGCTGCTGTGGAGGACAGGGGTAAAAGAGTCTGGGGTTTAAGTCTCTGTGATGCATGTTATAGTCCTGTGAATGTTGCCAAGGAGGAGCTTTATCAAACATTGGATGAGGAAATCTGTGATTTTCAGCACCGGGAAACTGTGGCTGAGGAACTACTTTATTTGGAGGAGCATAATTCCATTCCTGCTGATTAGATGATGAATGTCGCCTTTTCTTAGCATTCACATCCGCTTCTTTTTCAGAATCCGACACAAACTTACTCAATCTTTTTGGTTTGTTGCTTTTCCTTCTTGATGCATTTTCTAAAAGTCCTTTGACAACATGCCTTTCCTCAGTTCTATCATAACTTCCAAAAGCTTTCCACGATGGAAGAATTTTTCCACCTGTCTCAAAGTCTTTCTTCCAGTTAACAACATTCGGCACTTGTGGACTATCTTGTGACAAGGATCTTTCCATGATCTTTCTTCGCAAAATCTCACGCTGAATACTGAAGTTCTCAGACTGTTCAAATTTTATCCCAGGATCATATAAAGGTCTTTGCAGTGACATATTAGGACCCATTGGAAACCTTTGAAAAGGTAAGTTTGGAAAAAGAAATGGCCTATGTAAATTATTATCAGGATGACAGACTGGTCTCTGTTCGGGACCTAATCCAGGTGTGTGTTGGGAAGTCTCAGAACTCAAACCTGGATGCAACCGTTCTTCAGAATCATGATTCAACTGTTCTTCAGAATCCTGATGTAAAATTGTATTCATAAAAAAATCTTTTGATTGCACACCCTTATCTTCAGAGTCACTGCCACCTGCTCCATGCGAAGGGGATAAGTTACCTCCCTTTGACTTTTCACTTGGCGAGCTGTCCATTGGATCACCTGACTCAGAGAGGTGAGAGGAATTAACAGTATCAGGGGTTTGAAGTTTGCTGGCTGTTGCACTGGACAATACCGTTGATTCAGAACTATTGCACTCACTAGTTACCACACCATTAACAGGTTCTTGTGAATCAAAAGGTGGAGATTCGTTTGGTTCGCAAACTGTTTTTTCAGGTGACCCTCTACTATCCGGGGATAATAAGACCATTGGTCTTTCAAGCATGGCCGTGTCATCAGGCATGAGACCCGTTCCATCCACATAAGTCTCTGTGACCTCTACTTGGTCAGGCTGATCAGAAGGTACATCATTTGGCAATTCTTTGGAAGGCAATGGTGTTTTAGCCTTCCTTAAATATAAACATTTTCTATAAATACAACTTTGTTTTAGGACACTTCTCCTCAGACAGTTGCCACATTCCATACAGTTCGATTTCACTTGACATGGTCCACACAACCCACATCTCTGCCTCCTTTTAGCACTTCTCGGAGACTCTGCTGATTTACGTTTTCTCTTTTTCTGTGTTGTTTTGGTGGAAATAATGGGCATCTCTGGACTTGGGAAATCATACAACGGCTCCCCATCTTCTGTTGTTATGATGTAGTCCAGGTCTGTTTCAGACTCCTGTGAATTGAATGGTTGAGAAAACTGAGAATCAACCTCGTCAAACGATTTATCTGTAAGTAAGTCCTCTTCTGGTTCAGATTTAACACGCCTCAACAATACTGGGAAAGCTTCTTCCTGCCCGTTCATCTCAGCCATCATAGATTCAGACTAAAACATCATCTGTAACACAACAAAAAAACAAAAAGAATTTACAATCACAGCTAATACATAATACTGTTTATAAAGCGCTAAAAGTGACAAAAGAATGGCTTCGGCTATCATAACTTCCTAAACACAGATAAAGATTTGTTTTTTTGTTTCATTGGTGTTTAACGTCATACTTAAGGGTATTTCACTTATATGGCGACGGACACAAATACAGAACATCACACATAAATCTGCTTCCCATTACCCTTTAGCTCTGCGAACACCAGGGCAACAGAAAGCAACCTCTTTTCTCGCCTCTTAAGATCGACCGAGGAAGCTGAGGGAGTATTCTACAGGGCCATGGCCCACCCGCTCCCTCACGGGCGATAAAGAAGACTTTAAATGTTTGTTTGTTTGATTGGTGTTTTCGTCGTACTCAAAGGTATTTCATTTAGATGCCAATGGATTGCCCACTTCACACTGTACACAGCCTTATTACAGTGGAAAACCGGGAGGAGACATTGTAAAAACCACCCCCGCGATTGCCGAAACCACGACATGTGACCTAGCATTAACTTCTGCTCTAATGATATCACATGTCAGTTAGGTGCAAAAGGAGGATGCGTGGCCAAACACTAATTATTGGGCCACAGTTGAAGATCCTAAGAATCAATAATTATGATGGTGCATTGTCATTGACTGATTGATTGGGTTTAGAGCTGTACATAAAAGATATTCATTCATCCGAAAAATGGGTAAAGGAAACCACATGCATGTATGACACGACTGGCAACATGTTCGCTTCAAGTTGCCCGATAGGTCCAAAAGTAACAGGGCAATAGGAACCTGGCCCCAACCCTTGGCGCTTTGTCATGATAGCGCTTGGGATCAGGGGAGGTAACTCCTAACCATGTGAGGATGGTCTCTAGGCAAAACCTATTGTCAACTGTTTAAAGCGAGTAAAACAATTGTAACAGTTTATAAATAATAAACCTTCCCAGGTTAAGGAAATTTTTATGCCTCTTCTTCCGGTAACAAGCTTGTACGGTGTTCGTTTGATTCTGCACACCCTTAAAGACTTTGACTAACTGATTTAATTCGATGTTAATAATAACACCAGGGCAACAAAAACGGCTTGTTTAACAGCTGCAAGATGAGATCAATTGTTTGATTGGGGTTTAACAACGTACTCAAGGCTATTTCACTTATATGTTGACCTGCCAACCCGATGGGTGAAGGAAACCACTGGCAACAAACAAAGACAGGACGAGACAAATACAGAACAACAACAGGACGCAATGCAGACACCACAAACAAATTCACTTCCTGTTGCCCTTTAGCTCTGAGAGCACCAGGGCAACATAAAGCTCCCTTCAACCACCCGCGCAAAATGAGATAAACGAAACTTGGACAGGTATTGCAAGCTGTCAAATTGGCTTAAACATTGTGGGTGGCTGTTAAGGCGCAAAATGTATGGCCTGCAGGCATTGTCAAATCAAGACAGTTGAATTATTGATTTTGTTCAAATAAATATGGTTTTACTTCACACTTTCTAGAACTTTAATGCTGACTGAGGCTTTTCATCCATGTATTTTACAAATTGATTTTTGTTGATAATTTTGTTAAGACTTTGAGAAGTGAGGCATTTTTTACTTTGTTTGGCAGTGCACAATGGCAAACAAATGTTAGACAAATTTCTTCAGATTGGCATTGAAAAGGAAATTCTTATTTACAGAATTTACTTATACAGTGGACCAATCTGATCAATTATAAGGGACTGTATCCAGTTATCATTTTCTCATCTGTGTTTTTTTTTTTGTAAAAGACAATGTAAGAAACCATCAGTGTTCAACCCCTTTTTTTTGTGTTCACTGATGCGTGACTCATATTTCATTCCCCTTGCAGCATGGTACGGTGTAGTTAAATCTCTGCCATACTCTTCTGTGCAATCATATTTTACCACTGTGTGCAGTTTTGTACATCCTCCCAAGGTATTTAGATAGTTTCTTTAACGAAGTCGGACAGGTATATATATTTGTATCATTAAACACCGCTGAATCTCTTGCTTATTGTAGTTCAGTCATAAACAAACCTTGAGTGAAAATTTTCCACCGCTCAGCGACTTTTGAATACACAGGTATTAAGCTGTAGCTTTACTGGTTTTGAAAATTGACACTGATGGCATGTCAACATCAAAAACTTATTGTGATCGATGTAGACAAGTACAAGTCCAAAATCGCTGTATGTCGTTCACAGTGGGCGTTTAACACTTATCAGCTACTACCTTATTAATTTGTAATGCCTATATAATACCTGTCCTCTTGGACTTAAAACTGTATGGAACTTTCACCCCATGCACATAGATCTTATTGTACCAGATAATACATTGAAAAGACAATACAATTCTCTTGCATTACTAATAAATTTGAAATGAATATTCACCACATATTTGTTTTGTTTGTTTTTATACCAATGTATTTAATGTTTAGGTTTTTTATAAACAAAAAGAAGTACTATAAATGCATTTAAATAAATAAAATTTAGATTATAAAGCTGTTTGAAACGAAGGATGTTTCAAATAATCGATTAACATGCATCAATTGATATACAATAGATTTAAACCCATATTTTATTTTACAGTAAATGCAAACTGTTTACGTAAGCTTACCAGTCAAATCTCCCTTCCCCATGTATAACACATGATCAATACGCAAACAGGGGGTCCGTCATAATTGTGACCACGTTTAATAATTATTAAATTATTATTTAATTATTAAATGAATGTATAAACTGGGTCTGGATTTGAAAACTAAAACTACATATCATAGGCAAACGGTCAAGCAAATCAAAGCAAATACACACAGGAACAATTTTACAACTGATGAA
Organism: Mopalia muscosa; assembly: GCA_031763545.1. Classification (NCBI taxonomy): domain Eukaryota; kingdom Metazoa; phylum Mollusca; class Polyplacophora; order Chitonida; family Mopaliidae; genus Mopalia; species Mopalia muscosa. The sequence continues at coordinate 13,649 of JARFOD010131365.1, forward strand.
TCAGTGATACTAATATAGAATATTTAAATTTGCCTAACCTAGAGATCTTCCTGCATGCCGTTAATCTTGCCGGAGATTGCCGAAGTCGGAGACCGGGTATGTGTATTGGCTACTAGC
>JARFOD010131376.1:0-13765 GCA_031763545.1 Mopalia muscosa
CAAGTGGAAATAGTTTAAACCAATCAATCAATCCATCAATCAATCAATCACTCAATCAATCAATCAATCACTCAGTCAGTCAGTCAGTCAGTCAGTCAGTCAGTCAGTCAGTCAGTCAGTCAGTCAGTCAATCAGTCAACAGGATTATGTGGTGTAAATGGCTGAAGCTTCTTTATTCTGATACATCAAGTAGTAGACTTTCTATTGTCAATAGCCATACCACGGGTTGGTTTTAGTTGTGTGCGTCAGGGCTGTTCATTGTCCCCACCATTGTACAAACCGTCCCATTATAAAGCAATAATAAACAGCAATGTTGCAATTGGCATACGGATGACCTGAACCAGCAAAAGACTACTGTATCAATAGACGACGAAATTTGTTGGAAGGAAAATCTCTTATTTTGAATACAGTAGCTGGCCCTCTCTGTCCTATGCTTCACTGTCCAATGATGCCGTATTCAATAATGTACTCAACACGCTTTGCAAGTTTACAACGTATTAAATAATAAATCAGGTAAAGGCTGCCCGTCATATTTCCTGTTAAATGTGAAAAAAGTAATTCCAAAGGACTGCTAATTTTTTTTGTCTGCTATAGAGGGACATTGAATGTTTATATAAAGTGTTTATATATAACTCTTCATATAATGGTTGTGTTGCGGTTCTCGGTTTGGAAATACACGGCCCTAATATAAAAAAAGACCGTTGAGCACGACGTTGAAACAAATCAATCAACCAATGAATTTAGTAATGTAGAGTGTCCATATTGTCACAACCGATAGGATTTGTTCCGTAGTACTTTTTGTAATTTGAGCCAAACTTATTCTTTGTGTTAAATGTTTCACATCACCTATCTTCCAATCCATCTTAGCTAGCCATCAGTTTCATTCCGAAGTACTCTGCATTACAACCCTATGTGGTAAATCAGCCAAGGGTTATACTGCAGAGTTGTTCAGAATAAAACTCTTGGCTAGAGAAGATGCCTGCACCCGTAACACATACACTGTTTCAAACTTCTATAGGGCAACCACAATATATATATCAGATTCATTTACCCGACCATCATCATGGTATTTATCCGTACATTTATCCGTACATTTCAACGTTTAAGAATTTCGTATAGGCGCGAATTTCGTAAATCGAAATGTTGCAAATTAAGCAAAGGATTAAACTTTATGGATGAATAATAATGGCCAGATGTTCATGAAGGACTTTAATTAACTGCTCAAACATAGAGTAACTTATTTATATGTAAGGTAGAGGTGTCTTGCTTGTGCCCGAGACCTGGTCTCAGATGTATTCAACATACGTAACTCTTACTGGAAGACGACTACACTCTCTGATTTTATAAACATTTACACAAGATACTCTATCAAATGAGAAGCGAAGAGAAGACAAAACTGAGAGGGCATTCCAGTTTTGATGACGTTGGTTGGTGGCTAAAGTCTAGGGTAACATCTCTTTGTCTAGCTATTGCCAGATACCTCGTTTCAGTTATATTCAATACACAGAACTCTTATGGTATGAAGAATAAATTCTCTGCATTGCAAAACCAATTGTTTTGGATCTGATTTGATTAACATTTACACAGCACACACTATCAAATCAGAAGACAAAGAGAAAACAGAGCTGAGTGACGTTTCTGACTTGAGGTCTAGGGTAACATATGTTTGCCTTGTTTTTGCCAGAGACTTCGTTTCAGTTATTTTCAATATACAGATCTCTTATGGAATGGAGAATAAACTCTCTGCATTGTAAAACTAATTGTTTTGGATCTGATTTTATTAACATTACACAGAATAAACTATCAAATGAGAAAACAAAGAAATAACAGAACTGGGTAACGTTTCTGATTTGATGACGCCCGTTCGTTGGTGGATAGCCAAAGGTTAAATAATGCTTGTATGCTTTTAGTTTATCTGCTGTATTCAGGGTACTCGCTGGGGGCTAGAGTGAAGGGTAACATCTGTTTGGCTTGTGTTGAGTTAATCTGCTGTATTGAGGATGCTCGTTGGTGGATAGACGGAAGGGTATAATCTGCTTGGTTTGTTTTGAGTTAATCTGCTGTATTGAGGATGCTCGCTTGTGGCTTGAGTCAAGGGTAAAATCTGCCTCGTTTGCTTTGAGTTTTAGCTGCTGCATGCTGCATTGAGGATGCTTGTTGGTGGCTAGTCACGGGTATAATCTGCTTGGCTTGATTTGAGTTAACCTTATGTATTGAGGATATTTTAGGTGGCTTGAGTCACGGGTATAATCTGCTTGACTTGATTTGAGTTAACCTTATGTATTGAGGATATTTTTAGGTGGCTTGAGTCACGGGTATAATCTGTTTGACTTGATTTGAGTTAATCTACTGTATTGAGGATGTTTGCTGGTCCCACCACCTAGTATGGCATGTCAACAGCTGGACATCGTTGCCATTGTGGTTTTAAGGATAGTCGGCCACCAACCAAATCTCTCCATGACGGCCGAAAAAGTTATATGGGGAATTGTATTCAGCAATGAACGCACCACCAGTCGCTGACAGAGGCGCGTATGGACCAAGAGATAATCTGAACTGCTGAATCGCCTCATCATGGTTTGATGTAAACATACTACTCTGGTAGGATCTAAAAAATATTAGAATTTCCGCATTTAGTAAAGAAATATATAGTGTTCAGATGATCACTGGAATACGGCCTACAAGGCAAAATTTACTGTTTTGTGTGGATATAGCTCATTCAAATTAACGTTAAACAATACGCATTTCTTCCTTTAATCCAAAAATACGCCTTGCCATCAGTTAGGTATGATGCTTATCAGGCAACTTAATTCTGCTCTCAAATTTGAATTCCGAATTTCATGTAACTTCTTTAGACACAAAAGTTTTTAATGCTTAACTTTAAATAAGAACATAAATATATTGTTCTATATTTTACTCGCCATGGTAAGAGAAACTTTAAACCAATGTTCTTCATATTTTTTAATTTTATTTTATATTTTAATTTTTTTAAATTTTATTTTTATTTTATTTGATCATATTTGATTGATATTTTTTTTTCTTCATATAGGAGTGGACACATAGTAAGACACATTATCGTATTTGTGAAAAAATTCTACAGCTACAACAATTGCTTTCCTGTGTCTCAAGCCTTCCAGTTTGATTAAGTCTATTGTTCGAATGAATTTCAAGTCAGGTTGGGCCTAGAGCTATTGAGAAATGCAAAGCTGATAGGTTGTAGAATCTGATCTTTGTTAGGATTTTCATCTTTTCTTCTTGTTTTTCTCTGTTTCCAATGATGTTGACTGGTTTCGTTCATTTATTGGCTTGCACGCCGACATATGATGGAAGTTTGTTTGATTGGGGTTTAGCGTCGTACTAAAAGTTATTTCACTCAAATGACAGCGTGCCAGACCAATGGATGAAGGAATCCACCCTCGACGCCACTGGTAGCAAACAAATATAGGGTAGGACAATCACAGGGCGCAATACAAATACACCATAAACAAAACAACTTCATGTTGCCATTAGCTCTCAAAGCACCTGTACCCGTATTCACAAAGCTTCTTAAATATTTAAGTTATGAAAAACATTTTAAAGGCATAAAAGCCATTTTGCACAACTTTTAATGATCATTAATTAAAGATAAGGATCAGAAGCGAATTTTATAAATGTCAACTTAATGTTTTCAAATTCGCATATTTCCTGATTAAATGAAAGTCTGAAATTTGGCTAACTATTTCTTAATTTAAAGAAATACATAAAAAGCTTTATGAATACAGGCACAGGTCCACAGAGGAACCAATGGGTGAATGGGAAGCATATTGTCCCCCTTAATCTTGGCCCTCTGGTAGAACGTGAAAAGGTATGTCCAAACAGGTTTGGTCCGGCTATAGCTGTACATTCGCTATGTTATTTCTATTGCTCAGTTACTGCAAACTTATGTATAGAATTGTAGGCCTATTGGTCAAGAGATTGAAATATTCCGTTTACATGTCCCTACTTACTTGACGATAACATCCATGGCTGGTATTGTGAATATTTTAACAGTTCGACTGAGCGGCTCTGGTGGCGAGACACTGTTCCCAGGGGGTAAGGCCATCATTGCCAGGTGGGAAGTTGAGACATTGATTGGAGTGATGATTGGGTAGGTCAAGTTCATCTTAATACCTGCAAATACATGTATCAACCGTTCGTGTTATATGGTTTTTTTTTTTAACATGATATGGCTTTTGCGATCGCGAAACATTTTCGTTTATAACACGAACACCTACTAAGGAGGAGGAAATTAATTTTCGGGTAGCTTTTTTTAAAATCAAAGTAAAGATGCATTAATTCACTGCGATCGTTTCCGGTGACTATTTGGATAATATATAAATTAGGTTTGGTAATTCCAGTTGTGTACTGTATCATTTCACAAGTCTGAAATTTACTTGCACTCAAAAAAGAAACATTATGTTAGTAAAGATAAATTAGTGAAGACGTAATTTGTACAGCTTTAGATTTTCTCTCTTGTTTACGGCGGTTATATAAAAAAGACACGTTTTCATTTCCGAATTACCTTTCCCGTGGGAATCTTACCTTCAGAATTCTTGCCGCTTTCAAAATAGTTGCTGAGTTTGTAAGAAGTGACCATACTAGACATCCAGCCTGGTGACGACTCAGTCACAGCGACAACCGTTCTCTCGTAACGGCGATGCTGAAAGGTCTGTGAATAATATGACAAAACAATATAAAGAATTAACAGAAAGGGAAATACTAATTTAAGAAAGAAGAGAGAAAAAATGGAAGATTTAAAAACAAATTTCCCCCGTTATCATGTGTGCTTCATTTATACAATTTCAGAACGTTGACAACGAAAAAAAATGAGCGCATAATAAAGTATTCTTTCCGGCATAACGTTAGCGGATTTACCCCATAAACGTTACGACTTACCTGTTAACGTTCTCGGAATGCCGACATGAAATAAGAACAAGAACATGCAGGCAAGCGAAACCGTCTTAGGCAAGGAGCCTAAGACAGTAACACAGGACTTTCAATAAGGGCATGGAATCCATTTTTAAGGTAAACTTGAAATATTATTTCCAGCCCTCAATAATATAATCTGTACTACAAATCCGAATTTAAGTAGAAAAGAAGTAATATAAGACCAATATTCGAAGTTGGTATGTTGTAATCAATTTCAAATAAGGGTCAAACCCGGGTTGGAAAATCTGCTATTACCAAGACATGTTTGTTCATGCGGTTTATTGTTGCGATGAGAATACATACAAGTGTTTAAAAACTCCATGTTGAACCACTTCGACAGGTTTTCTAAGACATGAAGCACTGTCATCGAACCCTATGAAATAATATTAGGGTTAAATCTATGAAGAAAAATTTATTTTCATCTGATGAAACTGGTCTTAAAAACATCTTTCCATCAAATGAAACGTTGTTTTTGTTTTTTTATATTTAATTTAGCGATAAAAGTGGATTTTAAATGGGAATAACGTATGGTTTGTTGGGCTACGAGCATTTTCCCGCCTTTGCTCTAATTGCGGATATAACGCAAAGTCACCGTTTAAGTGATTTACCCTTAAGTGTGATGTTAAACAAGAAACAATTAAACATGTTGTCTTTACGAAATTGAGCAATTTGGACTGTTAACCATTTAATTCTTGCTAGTTCGTTGATGGTTTTCAGTTTGTTACAATCTTGTAAATTTGGCAGGAGATTTTGAGAGCTTTATTTGCCCTGGTGCTCTCAGATCTAAGGGGTTACTAGAAAGCGATCTGTCTGTGATACCTTTGGGCTGTCCTACCACCATTGGCTGCCGGTGGCGTCGAGGAGGGTTTCCTTCAACATTTGGACTGAGACACGTCGCCATGTGAGTGACATAATTAGACTTTCAAACAAATCTGGAAATTCTTGTCAATTTCGCGGAGTTTCGCGGAACTTTTTTCACTATAGCTCCGTTTTATTAAACAATTCATTCACCATTCCCCTGGTCATCCAAAGTGGAGAGATTTGAAGTGGGACATCGTCTACCTTGAAATAAGAGGATGACAGTAGTCTGCCTTGTTTTTAGTATTCATCATTGTAGAAAATATGTTGTTGGATTAACAACACAATCGGATGTTGCAAGCATTTCACAATCAATCAATGGTGTTGAATATTGGAGTTGATAAATCCAACACCAAACAAAGATCACACGACTAAATATAATAACAGGGCAACCAACCTGTCCGTGTTACAACAAAGGCAATGGGTGTCTCGGGAAGTTGGCAAGGGAGGTAATTTTATCCTCACAAAGCGGTCCTCTGACGTGAGAACATTCATGAAAGTTGAGCTTTTGCATGATGCCAAACATGTTTAAGCATTTTGACGCTACTAAAAAGTCCATGAATCTCTACCGTTTTGACGTCAGATGACCGCCTTGTTTTCTTTTTTTTTTTTTTCACCTTGCTATCAACACATGGTAATTTTTTCAAAGATAATATAAATACAGGAGTAGGATTTCAGCAAACGGCATTGTGCTTCTTCAAACTGAGCAAGGATCCGGTTTATCATGTTTTTGTGTGGATGTAGAACCTTGGAATAAATCTCCAGAACTGTTGTGGAAAAGATCCAGAAAGTCATACTCACCGGTGTTTTTTTCACCACTGTATACCGAAGACACGGGTTCGTTTCACAAATAGGCGGGGATCGACTGACATTTGTGGCTGCAGTGTTACTACTTGCAAGTTGCCCCATGTGCCCGGCAGACATTCCGTTGCGCCCCATCATTTGTGGCATAAACCCACTGCTGTGTTGTACCAGACAAAGACATAATAAACACCCAATCACATCCCTCATTATTGTTATCTGTAAAAGTAAGATAAAATTTTTGTCTGTTTGATTGGTGTGTAACGTCGATCTTGTGAACGGTAAATCGAGATAACACTTTAAACGCAGTTCTGTTATGGTAAGCCATTGTATCACTTCTATCTTTGTTCTACATATGTCCACTTAGTTTTTTTTATAATCTACTTGTGTGCAATTCTTTTTCAATTGTTTTTACTCATGTTAAAAATACTTTTACTGACGTGAAAAACAATTTCTCATATGTAAAATAAAAAAATATTTTACATATGTGGAATCCTTTTAAACATATGTAAAATTATTTTCAACATGTGTGAAATTCTTTTTCACATATGTAAAATAAAATAAAGTATTTTACATATGTGAAAGAGAATTTCACATGTCTGAAAATGACTTCTACATATGTATATTAAAGGCAGAAGTGATAAAACGGCTGGATTGCTGCTGTGTCGCATTCTTGGTGTTTAAAAGCCTGTTGAAGCCTTGCTCCAAACATAGTCAGGGATTGTAAAGGACATTTTTCTTCCCCTTATTGTGTGTTTCGTTCTTTCAGACTGTGTAACTTTGACCACATCATCTGACACATAATAAACCAACCACCAACACTACCAAAAAGTGGCTTAAGTCTTTGGGGTTTTTTTTTTTCAAGACAATTAATTTGACATGCAGACCTAATGGTTTGTTAATGCGTTTTACAAGAAAATATGATAAAACCAATTTTTCTAAATATGGATGAAGATGAATTTTCCACCCGTATCAACACATGTCACATTTTATGGTTGTGCTATTGTCAATTATTGATGGAAAACACCGCCGTCATATAAGTGAAATACCCTTAAGCACGGTTATAAAACCACAAATCAATCAATCTTTGATCTTGAAATAAGTGTTGCACATTCATAAAATAAGTTGACATTTAAACTTTATATTCACTTTCTATGATCAACTTGTTGAAGAGTTTGATCTGTAGGAGTAGTTTTTTAAACGTCTTACACCAAATTCAGTAAAATATGATTTCTTTATAGGAAAAATCATATACACAAATATATTTATCTAAAAAAGACATATGTTTTTACCAGACAACTGCTGTGATTACGCAATGATAAATACACAGAGTTGTGGATTAAAAGTTCAATGTCTCTCGATTTAATCGATCTCTTATAACTAATAATTAGTGATTCTTTGATCTGGTATCAAAATTACTGTGGAAACATTTACTGACTAAGTATGACAAAAAAAGTATGTTTTCTAACGAAACAAAAATGTATTTCAAGTCGAGGTTTGTGCATCATCTGAACACATGGCATCTCTCATGACATAACGCTGATTATGTGTATTCTGACCCAGTTTATAAGCTGGATTCCTATTGACACATTGCTCCCCTAATTACCGGAACTCCTGTCTTTAAGCGACAACACACACGTGTGTTTTCTCGACCCAGAAAACACTATAACTGTTTCCAATGTGCCAGTGTTCATTTATCCAAATCTTAACTTTGGCTCGCGAAGATGAAGTTTGTGGCACACGTTATGCCTGGTAGCTTTACTATATGTGTCCGTGACTATTTTCTTTTTACAATTTTGAAGTGCTTTATCACTGTCTGATTGACACGGGTAACAATTAAATAAATCCGTTCGGATGTTTATTGACAGGCAGATACTAACACATTAAATTAATCATAAATGCCATACACTGGCGTCACTAACTATATTCTATGGCTATATGCAATAGCTACACTCTTCCACAACAATGTGCTAAATTCTTATAATTTGCATTAATTATAAGCGAAGGAAACAGAGAATGACAAACTTTCTCTAAACCTAAATATAATACAATAAACAATGAGGCCAACGTGACGTCAGTGCTTCATCAGTAAATACAAACTACACTATATATTTCTAAAAGCAATCACAATAAGGTACCCAATAACATATAAATCCACAATCGCAATGTATTAAATTCATTGCAATAAACTTACCTTTCCACTCGCCCTCTGGTAGTTATAATTTCAGCACAGGTACAAACAGTACCTTTGTCAATTTGAGAATATAAATCACAGCTGTTAACGGTGATTTGAGGATAATTACTCCACTTGAAACTAATGAAATTACATAGAGGTATTATAAGTAGATACGAACGAGTTCACGTGTATTTATATACCTTTATTTTAGGCCTATTTTACATAAGAGAGAGCTGGCGTAGTGACTTATTAATAGGGGTAATTATGTTTCAAAAAACAGTTTTAAAAATACTGCGAGAACACGACAATTTGGAAGCCGTTAAAGAACATAAAACAGTAGATCCAAATTATATAATAGTGGGATATTGTTGTAAGTGGGTTGAGTCTTGAATGATTATGAAAAACGTTACATATCACACTTATATGACCTTGACCTCTATGGCTAAGTGCAGTTTTTTTTAAAAAAGGTAGCAATGTTGTCTTTATTTTGCACTGGATGAAGATGAACTTTCCACCAGTATCAACACATGTCACATTTTATGGTTGTGCTAGTGTCAATTATTGATGGAAAACACCGCCGTTATATAAGTGAAATACCCTTGAGCACGGTTATAAAACCACAAATCAATCAATCTTTGATCTTGAAATAAGTGTCGCACATTCATAAAAAAAGTTGACATTTAAACTTTATATTCACTTTCTATGATCTACTTGTTGAAGAGTTTGATCTGTAAGAGTAGTTTTTTAAACGTCTTACACCAAATTCAGTAAAATATGATTTCTTTATTCGAGCGTGTCTACTTAGCTTTCAGTAATGAAAGAAATATGACTTGAAGTGTGAACTAATCCGTGAAAATTATTCCTGTTCATTAATACCCTGTCAGCCCTTAAGACAATATACCTCTTAATCTATACTAAAATAATACACCATGGTCAAATCTTTAATCGGCTTCAGCCTGTTTTTAATTTGCTTGCGACTGATATCGGTGGATTACATGTGTGTAATTGATAGGTATATGTTGCACATGTGATTCATGTCAGCGGTTACATACATACACAAGTAATAATAAAACATTTTATATTTATATTAAAAACATTCATCCATAGAAACAAATCATTTCAAATTCATATCCTTCTTTTAGTGTTGGTTAATTGTGAATTCCTGTGCATTTTAAAATACGTTATTATTCTATTTTCATAGAGGACTTTTTTTATTAAAAAATCTTAGAAACGGATTAATGTAATATATAGATTATATGGAGATACCTTCCCCCGTCATTTAATCATCAAATTAAATAATACAAGTGAGAAAACATTTCCATGAGGAACTCCATTTGATATCATATTTAACAGGAGGCAAAGTTTCCGAATTAGGACTTGTAGGGTTCTGCTTAAAAGAACCCTTATCCACATTATCCTTCTCCCATGGATGTCAATTTCTCTCAAGTTAACTTAAAACCCCTCTCGACAAACCATAATGTCGATGTTCAGAAATACACATGTATTTGCATAAAGTGCCGTTTTATTGCAAATTGCTGTTTTAAGTGTAATCCCTTGATAGTCTGAACGGGATTACTTTCAACTTTTACATTTCGTAGGAAAGCTTCCCCTAATCGTGACAGGGAAAATCCATCGACCTTGTCCAGCAAAGCTCAACAATTCACAACATGACAATTCGTTTTATTTAATTTTTGATTGTTTGTTTTTTTTTTTTAAATTTTAAAGACCAACAAAAGTCGCGGGTTGGTGTTTGGTATTGAGCGTTGTTTTTTGCGAACGTTTTCTGGCGTGTGTCACTTTAAAGAACAAATTCACCTACTCAGTCACTGGGGTTTTCCTTTGTGCAGTTATATGATTATAATTTCAACAAACTTACGTTGTTCATTAATTTTCATTTCTTAACAATGTAACTCTTTTGAATTACTTTGAACATACAATCATGTTTTTAATTTGGTGGATTTAAAAAAGGGAAACCAAACAGTCGGTTTTGACATTTAACTTCACAATTAAACATAGGACTATTTTAAAGTCGTTTATAAGTAGTACCCTGCCTCTTCCAAGCGATCATCACTGGAAGTTTGTAAATTTTTCCCTAAAAACGAACTTTTCAAGAAGAATTGAAGGTATATGATTAACAGATTAAATGTAAAGTCCATGTTACTTGTCGTAATATCAGGGGCTGGTTGCTCAAAGCGTTATTAAATTTAATCCTATATTAGATGACGTCACTTCATTTTAAAGCTCTATCTCCAATCTAAAAGCCTTTCTAGCAACTGGCCCTAGCTCTCGTAGTTTCAGATCGGACCGCATATAAATTTTGCTTTTCAAACTTGATTGATTCTGCGGTACAACGTCAGGCAACACGTGCTTTCGCGCACTGTACATATAATCTCAATCTATCGTTAAACTACTGTGTTTTCCTGTAATATATAATTTCCACTATGTCATCGCACGAGCACACTCCTTAAAACAACACAATAAACAACAGAAATCCGTATTTTCACAGTGTTTATTTCTAATGTATGTCATAACCACTTGTTAAGCCACAAACGTAACATATGGCCCACGCTAAGGTTTAGTTCAAGACAGTGCCCACGGTAAACTTTCAACTGCAAATTGTAAATAAATTTAGACCTATAAGATATCAAAATCAAGATTCATAATCACTGTTTACCTACCACACACAAATGCACTAGCATGCAGTCGCGAAATGACCTGGTAATACTTTGTCTTTAAGATTAAGTTTGTGATATTAACAACGCTAAATACCAAACGTTTCAACCATTGCTCGACATTTAGAGTCTTGGAATTGATAAGTTACATGGTCTTCGTGAAATAGGTTGGGTGTGCCCTTACAAAAGAACTTAGCGATATTTAAACTTTGCAAAGCATGTTAATAATTCAGATAAACAAAACGGAAGTCAGTCCCATTTAACGTTGAGGAAGACGCCTGAAAGATGTTTTTGCCAACAGACCGAAACTGTGAACCGAAAGGTAAATTATATATTTGACGCCATTTGACCCACGAAGTTATCCTATGATATTTTAAGCATACTCTGTAGGTTCTCCGGCCAGGTAAGACAGGCCATCAACAGCTTGCGTTCGAGTGACATTAGGTGTGCTAGGAATGTCAGCCTGCAGCCAAATTTCTCCACGACGTCCGACAAAAGTGTACGGTGTATTGTATTGTGCAACGAACGCTGCACCTGACGCTGCCAAAGGGACGGTTAGGCCGAGGGATGTTCGGAACTGATTCACTGCCTGGGTAGCATCTGATCCAAACATGCCACTCTGGTACGGTCTAAAACAGAGAGAATTTTGTCGTAAATTCAGTCAAATGATTCAGCAAACAAATAAATAATTTTGCTGTTCAAGAAACTTTTCAGCCTTCTTCGTTCTAACGACACCAATCATTGACTAATTTAGTCAAAATATTTGTCTTGTGCAGTGTTCATGTACAACCAACCATATCATTTTATGCTCAATATGGTTGTAAGTGGGAGAAGCTCATTTATTTCAATGACTAGGAAACGTTTGTTGCCATTTTTGGAACCTCGTGGATTTAACTGATATTTTGTCATATTACATTGAAGTGCACACCACTTATATAGCGTGAATACAATACTTTTCAACGACCACCGGAAATGAAAGGAATAACCTTGGAATCTCTCTGGCCTCCGAGTTGAAATGGAACTAGGAACGATGGAGTTATTAAACACTCAGATACATAGCTGGTTTGGTTTCTGTTATATCACAGGAGATGCTATTGTCTCGTTGTAGATTACAAATCAACTATATGTCCACTTACTTCACAAAGACATCCATGGCTGGTAGAACGTCTATTCTCATACTTAGACTGAGAGGTTCCGGTGGCGAGGCAGAGTCACCGGGGGATAAGGCGACCATTGCTGTGTGTGAGGTGGTGTTCAGGGGGGTGATGATCGGGTAGGTCATGTTCATAGAAACACCTATTCGAAAGCACTACAAATGTTACGTACGATTCATAAAACATGAACAACAACAACAATAGTTTGCTTTGCCCGGAACATCTTGGATCCCGACTGTTTAAATTGTGCTATATCACATATCTTTAATTCCATATAGTATCAATAGACGGCATATAAGATTAATAAGCAATGAGATGTCAATTCTAATGAAAGATGTTTAAATGGCTGTTGTTGGCTTCTAACGCACCAGTTAGATCACTAGCTTCAGAAGGGGACAGCCCAGTCGTAAAACGCGGTATAGGCATATATCACGCCATAATTTTGTTTATCAGATCTACCTAATCGGGTTGGGTGTTTAATAAATTAGTTAGTTGTTTTGTGCAGTTATATGGTATCAATGTTTCTACCTTTCCCATACCAGCTTAGGCCAATTGATTGATTGGTGTTTTACGCTGTGCTTAACGGTATTTCACTTATATGACGGCGGTGTGTTTCAACAATAATTAAAACTAGCACAACCAAGATGTGAAGTGTTTCCATAATGTAGGAAAGTGAATTTTCCTCCAGTGTTAAGTAAAGATAGCATAGCTACTCTTCAAACAAACTGCCCTTAAGCCAGACGGCATACCAGCTAAAAAGAGGGCGCCAATACCGAGGGATCAATGCTTGGGAAAGCCTTCGCCATGCAGGCCATTAACGAATCACCGTCTTAAATTCAAGCTTCAATATGCGCTCCATATGCAGACCGAAATGTGAATGTTATAAATTCGTGAACAAGATCAAATAACCCAGTTAATTAAAGTTTGAAAACAGCAGAGAAAAAAACCGTAATAAACTGACAAACAAACAAACTGACAAACAACGACACTAACAAACAAAACATATACACACAGACTAAGTCACGAAGCTTTATGATAAAATGCACTGATATATAAGTTTGCAGGAAGGTTAAAGGGTTACTATTCCGAGCTACTCTGCATTTGAACCCTTGGCAGATAATTAATGTACAATGCGAGTTTCAGTTACGCCATCTGGCGGA
>JARFOD010131387.1:0-13765 GCA_031763545.1 Mopalia muscosa
CGACAGATTATCTACTTCACACTGTACACAGCCTTATAACGGGGGAAAACTGGGAGGGAAGCTTGTACGAACCACCCTCGAGATTGCCAGAGCCACAACATGTGACTCGCTCATATACCTGATGGCCGAAAGGCGGACTCGAATCCGTGAACGGTAAATCGAGGCATGTTCAGTTCAGGAAGCGCACTTGCTACCACCGAGCCACGGCCGCGGGCGTGGACATTAGAAGACGTGTTCCGAGTACTTATAGCACGCATTGTAGGCATATATCACTGAAGGTGTTTTCCGAAACGCTGTCTTGTTTCAAACAACAATGACTAGAAAATCGATTGATGTCAGGCCAAGGTTTCGAATAAACGTCACACCAGGACTACTTCCTTCTCACAAATCATACACAGGGTCTCCTCAGGCAATACATGTTCTAAACAAACAATCCAATGAGCAAGCTCTTGGAAGCTTGTGTAATTTGACACACGTACACCCAGACCATTATAAGTCAGCAATGTCAAGCTTAACAAAAATAGAATTTGTTAAATTGTTTACGATCATTGGTGTGTTAGATTTTGATAGATATATTTTTCAGTGTGCACATTTCTAGCTTGGCGCTGAAAAGTGAACAAGAACACAGGAACTGGAAACTAATTGCATCTAAATAGGAAACAGGTAGACATCGATTTGACGGCTTCGTTGTGATAGTTCTTTGTGCTCTCTTTTAATACATAGGGAATATGAGGCAAATATTTGAGTTGGAAATGCTTCAGTGGGACTGTATTGATATGCCAAATCATCTTCTGTATCGATGTAGCTTACTGTGTGAAACACCTGTTTTGGAATAGGCCTATATTTGCTGCCGGCTTCATCTGCATCATAACATCTGTGTTCAGATAAAACCCAATATTTTCGGGGTTGATTCATACCTGAGAGTACGAAGCAACCGTGGGAGGCAACCATGTTGTTATCGCAGAAAGCCTTCTATCTCATTGAAAGGAGATATTTCTATGCCTGATAAACTACAAACGGCTTTCGGAACGATACTTTTAATCCCCGGAAACAGAGCCACTGTCCATTTTCAAATACCGATCAATACCTCTTCTGTCATCATAGTTGCTCAGATATCAAATCGTGAACTGTTGAGTTATTGTTTTGTTTGTCAAAGATATTAACCGCGTAAAGTACCGGATATAACTATACGTCTTCTCAGCTAATCTGCTATTGAGGATATAGGCATATAGGCTTATGCCGGGATATTCATTTCAAAACCGAAGCACTGGAAGCGGTATACTAAAGGCTTACTCCTGATCGGTGTAGACCATGTATGGTACAGATATACCTGTCAACTTGTTACTACTTTCGTTCTGATTAGTCGGCTGCTGAATAGCGGAATGTATTCCTGCCCTCCTAACTATACCGCTAGACCGACACCCGATCACCACCATCAAACCATGTGAGTACTGTGTTGAATATTCTGCTTCTAGGCCTCTGATGGCTGCCGGAAGTTCACGTGTCATTGCTGCATCTGGACCTAAAACCTTATATATTATGGATTGGTTTCTGATCTTTTAATTAATAACTTCCTTATTTCACCATTCTACCTGACGTATGATCAGTTTATGTTGGGTTGTCTGCAGGTGCCATTATCTCGCGAAGATGTTTCCTTTTTCACACTGGTGAGTAAATTACTACATCATATCGGTTAAACAATCTTTAGTAGGAACTATATAGTCCAGTTCACCGGATGTAGCCAGGTTTATATTTTGTCAAGGACTGTCATATAATATATGTAGACAGGTATATGGCTAAGGTATATGTTATAAATAAAAAATAATAGAGCCTTTGAGTACTAATGTATGTAAATTTACCTTCTGTCTATTCTTACCTTTGTCGAATGCGGTTTTCTCGTGTGCTAAAACAGTAATTGTTTAGTTCAATCAGGCTTATTAAATTAATAAAATCATTTTTTCTTTTTTTTTCTTCTTTGTCCTGCCTACTTTTGAAAATTGTATACATCTTTTTTTTTTAATATTCGTTCCGAAAACATGTATAATAATAGTATAAGCCGAACAAAGAGAAAACAAGGTCCTGGTTTGATGTCTACGTTGTCGTCTTTGATATTCGATAATTATGAGGTCTCTGTGATTAAGGATTTTCGTTAAGCCACGTTTTTACTTAAAATCTGACAAAATCTAAACTTTCAGAATTGAACATAAACAGATTGGCCATAAAAAAAAGTATCATTTTATCTAACTACATAGATCTATTGCGTTGTCAGATATGTTGGTGCTAGTTCAGAAAATGCTGCAGATTAAAACCCATCCCGGACTCGAACCCATGGTCGTGTGACTTACACACCGCATCGCCGGCATAAAATGACACAAAACCCATTCAATAATGAGTTATCTGAAAGACTAGGGAGTACTAGCCAAAGCCAATAGAAACTTAATACTCAAGATGACAGAAGAGGTAGGCAGTAATTAGCATAATGCTGTCAACAAGTATGTGTGCTATGATTTGTAACATTTATAACCATCTGTTCTAGTTTACGAATTCAATCTCTTGATATTAAATCAAGGTATAACAATATTCTAGACATTTCATTTATTATAAACGTTATTTTCTTGGATCCATCTGGCTTCGGGATAGACATACAATATAAATACATGCATGGTACACTGTTACGAGTAATTGAATGAATAGGTATTCACTTTCATTTCACTCTAGTCGAGAAATGACAGAAGAGGTAGGCAGTAATAAGCAAAAACAATTATGGGGGAGTGACCGCTTTTTTATACATAATTCTGTCCACAAATATGTGTGCTATGATTTATAACAATCAGTTTACAAATTCAATCTCTTGATATTAAATCAATGTATAACAATCCTAGACATTTAATTTATTGTAAAAAAAATTGATCTTCCATTAATTAAATTCTTTCAATATATGTTTCAGAAGCAATCTAAGTCCCTTTAAAACATTGTCATCTTCTGAAATTACCAATCGGGAAATATTTCGTTCAGTACTTGGGACCAGAATTAAATGAGGGATACACAATATTTTCTGGTCATGAAAGAGAGAACATTTTAAAAGAAAGTTTTTCATCACTCAAAGAATTTCCGATGGACAATGTATATGGTATGTTTGTCCACCTTCCTGTTTCAATTGGAAATCTCAGGTTACTTAATCTGAGCTTAGATATAGGCTTGTCTAAACGGCTAGGTAAAACTGACAGATAAGGTTCAATACAGATAGCGGATTTTAATGAATAAGAATGCCTTGCCTTGGAAGAATTTGCAACTTCGTTATCCAAGACTGGTAAAACTGGTTCGTTAGTCTTTGTTTTATATATTTTATTTCAGAAGGCCGGGTGGCTGAGTGGTCTAGGTCGCCGGCATTTACTCCTGGCGAGTCGGTGCCTAACTCTGTGGGTCGTGGGTTCGATTCCCGGACGGGTTTCAACCTGCAAAATTTTCTAAACTAGAATCTGTTTAAACTAAGTAAGTGTTATCCCAAAATTACGAAAATACTGTTAAACTTCACTTTCTAAAAGACACAAAAATGATGAAGCCACAAGTAAGACAAAGCAAGCTCGTCAAGCATACAATCCAATTACTTCGATCGGCACCGCTGATAAACTCATTACACTAAATGCCATTAATAGTAAAAAAATAACTTAACAATCTAGCCCAAGAGTTTAGCATACGTGTGATTACGATACTGTTGAGAGGGTCTTCTTAGTTCACCATATATCATGCTTCCTGTGGATGGATCATATTGGTATACTATAACGAATAATGTCGGCTTCAATGAAACGCATTATGTTGAAGCGTTTACTGAACAATAGGATTCTCAGTCCCATTGTTTCTCCTTCGTTCTCTTGTTCCAAGGAAAAATTTCATTTTTTGTCAACAAATGGAACTGTTTCAAAAAAGGGTATCATAACACAAATTGTACCTTAAGAATGTGTCTTTACCCTAACCTGATCTTCTTGTTTTGCACCATAACCTACTGGTCAGTGTTGATGAGGGTTCACTCTAATTTTCACCAGTTTATTAATCTTTACCTTAACCAATTGTTTAACGTTCATGGAGGTTCAGTATTATTTTCACATTTGTGTCTTTTAGAAAGTAAATATTAGGGGAATAACACTTTCTTGCTTTAAAAAGATAATACTTAAAAAAAAACTTGCCGATTGCAACTCTTTCGTCAATCAAACGCACGATTATCAGAGTTCAAAAAGACGCAAATTAATTACTTTCAGCTTTGAGAGCTGTGTCACTTTTCTATCGTAGAGATTGAATGCCGTGACTTAGACTCGAGCTGACTAACCTTCGTAATGGTATAGGTGACCGGCATTTACTGCTAGTATCCAGGTGACTAACACTGAAGGTCGTGAGTTCGATGCAAACTTTCCTGAATTAGAATCAGTTCAAATTAAGAAAGTGTTTTACCATATGTTACAGTTTTGTCATCATATTAACATATTTAGACAGTTATATAGTCCTAACCGCTTAATTATAAAAAATTTGGCATGTTGTTGCACAGTAATTGAACAAAACTGTGATAACGCACTATTTTACGTACATGTACGGTGACAACTCTCTTTGACACGACAATCGAGAGTTCAATCAAATCATATTGGCGGTTAAAATCGCAAAACCTGTAACTACGTTTCAGTTTAGTTCTCGGAAATCGTGTATATCTTAATATCTCAAGTAGACTAAAAGTTATTAAATTTAAAAATAATAATAAAATATCAACAAGTGAATACTGATCACAACATTTCTAGCTTGAATGTAAAAGTTAAAAATTATTATCGATATTATAACAAATCTGTTGGTTTGTGTTGTTTGTTTTGGGGGTTTTTTTTAATGGGAAAAGGGGTCATTTAGACATACACAACAGTTTGTGACTTTCACCATCGATATAGAAATGAATCTTCCTGGGGAGAAAGGGCATGATAACCACGTGTTAACAGAGTAACGAATCTTCCGCTAGGATGTGGTCCGAATGTAAAGAAAACAGGCTGCCCTAATTTTAAACAAATATTCCTGCATCCTAAGCAATATTTAAGCCATGTGGAGTAGCATATTTCGTTGACAACACATATAACACTGCTAGCACGAAAACAATAGGCACTAAACATCTTCGGGTGTGTTTATGGGATTTTTTTAACATTTATTATGGAATATTTCCTTTTCACATTTTTAACCCTAAATACCCGTAAACATAGTCATAAACACCAACGCATCAGCCCATCTACAATAGATGTTCGCGAACAGCCCATTTGATCAGATTTTGTAAGATGTATATTTATTTGGTATGTTCGCTCGTGGCGGTAAAGCAGAAGTCACCTGCACCCAGCAGTTCCCACGGAAAAGAGGCTTGATATATTTACCCCTAGTTAACTTAACGCAAGGGCAACACCCTAATGCCCAAAACGAATGCACCAAAGGCCATAGACATGTTTTATGCCCCTTAACATAATTTGTAATCTGTGATTTTCACACTATTTGGACGTACTTTACACACAGAAAAGTGAACATTATTTTTGTAATACTAATGATTTTAAAATATTATTTTGTAAAATAAGTTCTGCAGTTTTTGTCGGTTTACACATATTTTCACATAAGAACGATTTCCCAAAATGTGCATATTGTTTCTTACTTGAATGAATGATTATATTGTATAAGCAAACAGTGTGACGGTGACACCGATTGAATAAAATCGGCTATTTACAAACGAAATGTTGACTTATTTGATGAACAGGGAAACTAATTCGGCATTTTAACTTTGCATTTTGAACAATTTTTGCATTGTTCTAATCGTATACAGTGACGTAGATCAAATTGTGTTCTAGTTACATATAATATATCTCTGGTGACAGTTTAACAAGTCCAGAGATACTTAAGTCATAAAAAGCAATATTCTTATGTTTCCTTTGATTGCTACTGCTGTTAATAAACTGCTCGATTATACGCTGTTTACCCCCCTGGCACTAATCGGATCAGACTCTTAATCAAGTCTAATTAGTATGGAAAGGATTATCGCATTACACGGGACTCCCCTCCGAAAATAAGTTACGAGTTCAATACCAATCAAACAAACACGACGGGGGGCTTAATCGCTCTACCATGGAAGCAAATATTACTTATTATTTAACAAGCAAAACTATGGATTTCAACTGCATAAATTGATACGCAACGTTTCGAGCTTGAAAACGTTGCTAGTAAACGCACTGAAATGTTGCCTATCAATAAATCCCGAATTTGAAACTCCATTGATCGTTGCTTGTTGTATTGTCATCCCAGCTTCTAAAGTTCTTTGCATAAATTACATTTCTGTAGGCTGTCGATACGGCTTTATCTGGGTTAATTAAAGTTTCCAGTAAATTTCTCCTTAATTTACTGAGCCAAACTAAGATTCATTAAAATTCTTTTTGTATTTGATATTCAGAACCAGACCGCCAACATTTTTTTTGCTGTCAATACAAGTTAATACAACTCTGAAGTTTTAATCTGCCATACTTTTATTAATAAGCTGGTAGAACAGTATTTGTCCACATGGCAAGACACTTATATTTAATGTTATAGTGTGTGGCTATTTCACGATGGAGTACGCTGTATTCATAGAAATGAAGTACTCTTGAATATAGTGTGAAATACAAATCAATACGTCAGGCCTTAATTCCGAGCCTGTGAGTAGAGGTAAATATTTTGAGATTAGAACTTTGTAGATTAATCAATTGGATAGAGCAAGGACTTAATATATGTATAATAAAATATGCCCTATATTTGTCATTTGTGTAGATCCAGCCATTGATGCAAGTCGGTCGATGTGAATCCTCGAACCGAATCTCTTCACAGTACGTGGATTCATTTTAATGAACTCATTAGGTTTTTCCAAAACCTTAACCTTAAAGGTGTGACACCATGTCGGCCCACGACAAAGGAAACTATGATAACGATACGGACACGATGAAGAAAAATTTAACTTGGGAAGAGCTTGAATACCTACTGGGAGTAAAATTTACGGGGCTGTTCATTGGACTGGATATATTAACAATGATACTGATTGTGGCAGGCAATGGGGTTGTACTTGGTTTGGTGATTCGACACAAACAACTCCGGACAACAACGAATTATTACATAGTTTCTCTCTGTGTTGCAGGTAAGTTACCGTTATCTTGTCCTAATAATCTTTCTTGACGTTTATTAATTATTGTTTGATAACTCAAGGCTAAGGGACAAAGCGTTGACCATCTAGTTGTATTGTGTTTTATTATTTTGGCATGCTATGTCACAGCTTGTTGCCACTGGCGTTCAGATGGTTTCCTCAACTCATTGGGCAAGCACATTTCAATAAAATTGAAATATCCAATAAGGATTCCGTGAAATTCAACAAAAAATGTACTGTTTAACTATTTCGTACAATTGCAAACAATGTTTATGAATTGAAGGAAGCCCTACATCTACGAAAAATGAGTGAAATTATTGAAGTTTTCGGACTAGGTCTTTATCAGATCGATTTCACTGTAATGTTTGCCTAAGGCTTTTAGAAAGAGTTTCGGCTTTAAACCTGAGTTACATAAAATTAATGGTATTGAAAAGGACAAAGGCCAATCGAACGCGTGAATAAACTAGACGATCACTGCATCTCCATTGCCTTGTGCATGGTATAGTGTATCAAACAGCCGAGGAACAAAATAAATTGTCTGACTTTTATCGACTTGTTTAATTTAGCCACCATAAATGCTGATCAAAAAGAGTTGGAGCATAAAATTAAAAAGAAAAAAGGCAATGTATATATATCTGGGATTAGATATATATATAACATGTATGTTAAAACAACATCAATGCATGTCAATACACATTGATCCTTTTTAGTTTGCTTAGTTAACAATGTCGCCAAGGACACATTTTGACATGGCATAATAACTTCTGTGCAAAGACAAGGGCACAGAGCCGATATATTTTATAATCAAAAAGTACATATAAGATGGAAAACAATGGTATGGATAAATGTTTGTTTGAGGCGTCGCAATACTGTCTCTTCTTAGTACCGGACAAAATATAAACTAAAAGAGTATCAAAACACCCAATATTTTTATACTTGTGTTGGTTACAATAATTCTTTACTGTCCTATAAGTGAAATATCCTTCGCTTACATCCACAGCTTAAAACACCAATCAAGCAATCAATCGATCGATCAAATCTTTGCCAGACAACCCAGACTGTGTTTTCGGTTAAGCCAGATCATGCAGCCATGGATTCTAGTAGATATCTGGGTAGCCTGAAAAGCCACTTCAGAGGCATACCGGAAAACCCGGCAATGGAGTACTTCTTCCAAATCTGTGCCAGGTAGTAAGCCATGCAGTCTAGCAGCAGAACCACAAGCGTTGTGATGAAAGGTCTCGTCCAGACCAGGACAGGATTATAATATATTTTAATGGTAGACTCATAAATCGAATGAAAGTTTGGACCAGACACGTTAATATGCATGGAAGTCGGCATGGATCAGACCCAGAATCTCTTGCACATTACGTTTTTCGTCTTGCCAGGTCTGTAGATTAACACTAAGCTCTACCTGTGGGCTGGTCCAGGTGATATCCCAGATCTCTACCAAACCATTCAATTCTATGGAAATAGCAGAGTGCCAAACATAAATATGAAATGGTCCAGATATATCTGCACATCAGTCCGATATCTGGCCCGGAATATATGTTTTGGCTTGAAATGTCTGGCCTGAGATATGTTCAGATTAGCACTAAGGTATACCTGGGATTTGATCCAGTTGAAATCATAGATCTGTACCAGACCTGCCATGACAGATATTGTCCAGACCTGGGACATATGGTATTGTCTTGCTGGGTAATTTCGTCCCTAATCTTTTTAACAGTATACTAAATGTATTTCTGGTTTCAGATATCTTCATGGCTTTAGTGACAGTTCCTCTCCAAATTCTTGGACATTTTTCTACATCAAGTTTGACCACATCCGTGTGTAAGGTCACTGAGTTTGTTGACTATGTGGCATTAACCGCAAACATATTCTGCGTAGTCGCCATTGCTTTTGATAGACACCGGGCAATAGTCCACCCGCTTCAACCAAAACTGTCTGCTAAAAAATGTATGATAAACATCGCAATGTCGTGGACGTTGTCTATTGTTTACGGCGTGAGGGCCGCTGTTGTGTATGATGTCACACATCGGAAACATCTCATAGACAACGAATGGCAAACGTTCTACAAGTGTGAAGTACCGGACAAAAACATCGCCACAAATAGATATTTTTTCATCTTGGATTTCTTTGTGATGTATTTGTTACCTTTGAATATTATTCTTCTGCTTTATGTCAAAATCTGGCTTTCTATGCATCGCGGAGCCAACAAGGTTCTAGTGCTACAAGCCGCCCGGAAACGCAAGATACGAGTCACAAAGATGTTGTTGATGGTAGTTCTTGTGTTTGGAATCTGTCAACTACCTACTCATATAATACACCTCCAAGTGTACTGGGGCAGTGGACCGTTTCATGGATACATCGTTACAATGGAAGCTGTGGATTTATTGTCCTTTTCAAATGGATGGTTAAACGTTATAGCCTACATCGTTTTCAACGACAGGTTTTGTAGTTTAATATTTTTCTGCAAACGTTTCCACAGAGTGACCCCACAGTCAAACCGCATAACAACGGTGGATAGAAGTGGTTCCTGACTGAAATTCCAACAAAAGCTATTAACACCAAAACCATTTTTTATTACAGTAGCTGATGAGTTTTACAAAGTGAAACCTCCAATGAATTCACATTTGAGTCCACGTTTTTGAATTCATAAACGAACACTGATCGCGGGTATATGATGGGGTGATACTTGATACTAAGTCGGTTAATGGTGCTTGAATTAATAAGGTCATGCTGGTGCTCACTTTAGATAGAAGTGTATTTGATTTATTTGACAGTTTTTATCTGGGGGCTACAAATTTAAATCCAAGCAGAATTTTAGGATATTTCTTCAGTTAATCCCCAATGACTGACTTGACTTGACAATCCGAAAATTGTTTTCAGGATATCTTGGCTAGATCCCAGATTAACGAAGAATATCCGTCATCGAGTATGATTAACAGACAAACCCCTTAGAGGATGAAACATGTTTTATAAATATAAACATGACTGTACGTCCATATTATTGATGTTTAATGGTTTTATTGTGATCATATATTCTTTATGTTTTATTGCTAAATGTTATATAATTATACTCTACTATATACCATCATGAAAAGCCCCTAGACAGAGAGTCAACCAGTAGATAAAACCTATGACGTCTAAAGCGCTACACAGATATAAGAGTAATTTAATTGACCAATTTTCCAACAATCAATTTGCTTGAATTATTCCATGACAGTTAATCATGTCCAGACCAAATAAAACTATAATTACAAAGTGTTTAACTCCATTGATTGCTGTTGGGTTTTACTATGTGCTTAAGATACATCATAACATGGCGGGGGTAATATTTTACACTGTTCAGCAAATAACACTTAATGTATCAAGGCTGCGCGGCAAAGTGATAAGACTAAACTAAAGTTAATGGAAAAAAATACTCACTTATAAATACACCTAGTGGCTCTTACCTTTGATTTACTCTATCAAAGATTCTTGAACGACCATGGAGTAACAATTGTAATATATCACACTCAAAATACCTTATGACATTTAAAAATGGCCTTCATCTGAGAGTAAAGTTTGATTTACTGTATCAACGACTCTGGGACGACCATGGAGTAACAATTGTAATATATCACACTCAAAATACCCGATGACATTTAAAAATGGCCTTCATCTGAGAGTAAAGTTGGATTTACTGTATCAAAGATTCTGGGACGACAATGGACCAACAAGTGTAGTATATAAAGGACTCAGAATACCTCAAGACGTTTAACAATGACCTACGGTAGGGAGTAATGCTAGATTTAATGTAACAAAGATTCTGGACGAGGGTGGACCAACAATTGTACTACCGGTACATAAGATTCACAACACGTTTCACAATGGATAACTTCAGAGAGTATCGTAGAAATTCAACGAGAGGCTGTAAAAAACGGATTGTTGTGGCTCTTTCAGTGTCACAAGTATACATTGTTTTTCAATACAAGGGTGTGTAATTATGACCTCATGACGTATAAGTGTGACGTCATAGTTTTAAGATAAGGAAGGACCAATCCGCGATTTTTAACATAGGCGATTTAGGCAATATTGCAAATTATCAGACAAACGTCAAACAAATCTTATAACTTTTACTTTTACTTATGTTAGAATATTTTTTAAAAAATAATAACAATATTTAGGCAACCTTTTTCTGAATTATGACAACCGCAATGTTAAAAAAAATAGGCAGGCTGCCGTAACTTCCATCAAGTGGCAACGTCATAACAGAAAGAGTCGTCATTGTACCAGACACAATAAGTCATTACTTATTACACTGCAGTAGTTATGACAGATTTCGTGACCACATGATTATCAAATTACAACACGTGGGGGTGTACCAGCCTACACTGAGGAAACTGCTAAAGCCTGAAAAGAAAAGACGCAAAGTATTTCAGGCAATTGCTGTATCTTTAACTGATTTAACATCTTGGAAAAGTACCCCATGTACACGGAAACGGAATGAAATTCACGATAAAGCGTTTAGTGAACTAAAGCAGTGTTTTGTTGAGAAACCCAGATTTTATCAAATAGTTTGTTGTACAATGTTTTGTCAGCCAGCATGGACTGGGTGTTGTGTTGTTGCAGAAATATTTGGATGGGTTCTATCCTCTGACATATTTGAGTAAAAGTTATTAGATGATCATATGCAACTTTTAGAAAAGAATGTTTAACTATTGTTTGAGCAATGCAAAGTATGTCGGTTTATCTGTGTTTATTGCGTTAAGTGATCATGCTCCCTTACAGTACAACAACCAGAGGTCGTTAAGATGAAGTTATGCACTCAAAAATATGATTTCGAATGTAAATATACAAAAGGAAAGAATATGACTATATTTCACGCAACTAATACATACAAATAAAATATGTACATATTTACCATATTTACACATTGGGATAGGGTGATAATGTTATTTAGTAAGTTTTTGCTTGACCAGCAGTGGAACACTTTTGCAGTATTGTTGACCAACTCGATGACGTCTGACTCGTGTACAGTGAGATATTAACGCTGGCTGCATACCTGCAGCTTATATACGGTAGTGTGCCTCTTTTACGACAGTCACCAACTTGTTGACCAACCGGTTGGATTGGATTGTGTTTTTTATACATCATATGAATAGAATGAAGCAGAAAAAGATATTTATGTTACAGATTTTCTTGGCCCTCCGCTTCAATCAAATTTCGATTTCGACAACACTACCATACTTATTAAAATCATCCTCTCCTGGTCTTAACATGATTCCTACGAAACTTCTTAAACTCCATCATTGCATTCAATAAATATACCATTTTCAACAGGAATTTTACCAAGGCCATTAAAAAAGATATTATTATACCGGTATACAAGTCTGGCGAGCATGACAATTTTGAAAATTACTCTCCGAGAAGTATAACAAGTGTCCAGACAGTGCGTGGGAGCGTGGTCCACCACGCAGACTGACTGAAGCAAGGTTGGGGCTGGTGTAACTAGTAACTGGTGTAACTAGTAACTAGTAACTACTGCCAACTCGAACCAGGGGAATATGGTGTAATGTAGTAAACAGCTGGTACAGCGGTATGGATCTGCGGTAGTGGGAGGAGGACGGTTATTCATGGATATACTGCTGGTCGTATTAACCCTTTAATATTTGGTCGGCTGGCTTATTATAAACACTCGAGTTCATATGACTTTGAGCATATAATTTGAGGACTTTCATATCACGATTCTGTACAACATTAAGTAGGTAGTAGGAGACAATAATTTTGTCTATCTCGTTTGTTTACTCTATGACTCGCATATTATTACTTGACTTACTGTATTTTGTTGTCTTAGAATAGTCTCCGTGACAATTTGATGGCAGCGCTGGTATAGACTGCCGGTCACCTCTTTCATTCTCTCTAGTTCTTGTGTAAACGGAAAAATAAAAGATGTCATACGTCCCTGTATAAGTGCCCTGTCACACCTTGGCGATACAGTCAGCCTATGACTGACTACATATGAAAAAAAAAAAAAAAAAATGGCGAATAGGCCTACGCTGGTGTACGTCGAATACGTTGTGGACAAGTTTAGTGTACGTCAGGAGCACACTGAATCACGCGGGTAAAAATCGTATTACGGCGAGACTGTCAAAAATCATAAGCCTATATAACTAATACGTCCCATATACGCGGGCCATAAGTTGTAGGTACATGCAAGTTGTGCGATTGTTTACACGTTGACACACGTTATTTGCAAGTTACTCATAAGTCGATGTACGTGGAGATAATGTCTGTGTAGTGTACCGGCACCTCATTTCCAGCCTGAGTAACTGTGCTTTACACCTATTTCGAACTTATCTCAAACGCATAAGTTACTCTATCGTTGGACATAAGTTGTGAATGCCGGCTTTCGTCGCTAATCATTCGTTGGTACATCAGCTATCGGAAACTTCTATACAAATTGCTCAAGATATGTATACATCCAACTAGTCATAAGCAAGCTTGTATACACCAAAAATTATATTTAAAAAACATCGATAGTTCAACGTATGTCACTGTTTTAGTTAAATGTTGATACGTCAGCATACGCTGGCTTCATAATCGTCAAGATGT
>JARFOD010131398.1:0-13764 GCA_031763545.1 Mopalia muscosa
ACAGATAGTTTATAGTATTATCTTTGTAATTCAGTCACTTTTAATCGGTTTTAAAACCCATTTGGGAATACCTTTAACAAGTACTAAACAGCAGCCCCTCAATACATAATAAGGAAGGATTTAGCGTTACATATACTAAATAACTACTACATAAATATGTATTTATGTAATAAATCATTAATACATGTTAACGCTTAACCCTTCCATATTATGTACTAATAAATATAACCTGAGTAGCTCACACTATACTACTAGTCACAACAAGACAGAGATATTGGCCTGTAATTACCCGGTGTAGATTTATATTGATTTTTTGTAGTCCGATTTAACCAAATTTGTAAAGTTGACACTTTCATCAGCATTAAATTATTTACAAATATGTAATCCAACCCTTTAGTTATAAATTGATCATTTCTTTTCCTTGTAAATCGACTCATTATCTTGTATCTTTCTTCAAATATCGTATAAATGTTTATCGTGTGCTATGAAGGTGTCAAACTCTTTAACAACATTTCTATTTGCTTGCTGACCACTTATCGCATCTAATTTAATATTTTGTACTGTATTCATGACCCCAGCTATAAAACAATTCCGGTTTTCAAAATTGATATTATGCTTTAGTATCTGGGTAGTATTTCTGTAGAATGCAACTTTTTCACCATAAGTGGCATATATGTTAACAATTACATAGGTCTTGTCTCCATGCATATGTTTAATATTAACATTCTGTTTTGAGTATCGCCAATGTCAATTTTTTCCTCTTTTGATTCGTCAAATTTTTAACTGAACAATATAAGTACACCTCGACTTTTATTTGTATGATGCAAAGCTATTATTGAGCAGCCCAATTCTCTCTCCCACTGTGTTATATCTTCAGATAACTGTTATATGCTGTTCGGTTTCATATGAGCTATTGCGGCTACTTGCTTATTCACTGTTTCAATTTGACTTATAGTACTACAATATGCCTGATTAGAAAGACGCGCTTTTGAAATAGCATCCTGTAAATTTTCTGGTCGTGCAAATATTACATGGCCACGTAATTCACTTTGTAAACCTTGAATAAAAAATGACAAAGGAATCGGGTTTTTAAGCTGTTCTACATAATGATAAAATATCATTAATAGAACTATCTAGGCATTCTCCTGGCAATTGTTCACAAGTGTAAATAGCATTATATTTTATTCAACGATTGTCAGGCGAATCCAATCGCTTGATCAACGCTTCTTTTAGAAGATAGTAGTCCCTTCTAATCTCTTGACTTACAGTTAAAATAAAATCTTCTGAAATTCTTCCACTGTATGGTGTCGGTTGTGGAATAGAAGATAATTGAGGAGCTGTTACTTGGTTTGCTCTCTCAATTCGTAATTGTAGAGCAGCTACAGTTTCAAAATTTTGCTATAATATTTTATTTAACATATTTAACGTTATGTCCTGAGTTTCAGTTCGAATTTCAGGTGCATGTTGAATTTCGGGTGGAGTACCTCCTTTTGTTACACCTGACTCGCTTCACAATTGTTTTCCAGCCGGTGTGGATGGTACTCCCCTAAACTAAATAAAACAATTACCGAGAATACTTTTATGTAACTGATTAAAACCACGCTCTGCTACCAATTGTTACTATACGTCTCTCTATATTAATTATTACCTGTTGTGATGACGTTCTATTGCTTTATTCGCAATATGTTTGCCCGGATTATTCTAAAGAGTTGCAGTGCGCCGTGGATCGATTAAATCTAATCGAGTAACACAAAATATTCTCGGTGGATTGAATACAGTTTTATTTACTTAAGACAATAACTATTTAATAAAATACAATATACAATAAACCAATAATACTTACAGACCTTTGGGAGACAGACGACTATTGATGCTAAAGTATAGACTTACATTTGCTTAATATAGTTATTCCTTTACTTAAATGCTCTATCCTATTCTTTCTTCCCTTTTCTTCTATTCTTCACACTATTCCTTTTCGTAGTTTTTGCTTCCAGTGCTTACTCTCTTCTGTTCTATTATTTCTACTCTCCATCCTCCTCTGCTCCCCTGATCTGGTTTAGTCTGTTCCTGAACTTATCTCGTCTAGTCTGCCCCCTCCCCCTCTCTACTCTATTCACTTCCCGTTTAGACTGTTTCAATCCCTCGCCCTAAATCAGCTAATCTCTAATAGTCAATTCTAATGGGTTACCTCCAAGAATCGCCTGCTCTCTCATTGGTCACTCAAATCTAAACATTTAAACAAACACATTACAACATAACACATAACTCTCCTAAATAAGAGCTTTTATCACAATTTTTTGTTTAAAAAAGATAAACATAGCTTTTCCCTTTTTTGTCTAATACCTCTGACGTGTAAAGTACATATTTTAAAAGCACCCATGTTGAAATTATTGATTTAAAATTTGAAATAAAAATCATGTCTCACACTAAGTGTCCTTTTGTTTCCTTTCTGTATCGGGTCAGTTCTTTTCGAGTCTCTCTGTGCTGGGCTAACTGAGCAGATCTTTTGCCCATTGATGGTGTTAGTACTTCATAGTAATATTTTTACCTGCTGATCGGAGGGATTTAGCTCTGTCGTTTTAAAAAAATTCACAGTCATCTTCATCATCATGTTCTCTTTCACTTGTACTCTCATCCTCGGTCATATTTTCTGTCTCAACTTGTTCGTCGGCTGTAAACACATTCTTGCATAATGGCCTACCTCCAAACAACTGTAACACGTGTTGTTAAGCTATCAGAACTGACTGTTACCGAGACCTTACGACACCAGCTACTTACGGTATGATTTTGAGGTTAAGAACTGCCGAAGTGGAATTAGGCAGTGCAGCGTAGCTCTTACGATCCTTACAAAATCATCGAGTTTGTCGTTATGGCGTTGATACCTGACATATCCCAGGTCTACCTTGTATCCATATATACTCTGACAGAAAAGAAATACATAGGTGAAATGTCAGTCACAAAAAGTGCAAAGATATTGTTTCTTGTGTACAATGGCCATAGATGACTATGTTTCTCAATTCTACTAGAATGGGAACATGGCCAACTACACTGGGAAAAATAATAACACACGTTGTTTTTGCGGAATTTTGTGTTAAGCGACATGAACTAGTCAGATTTTGACTAATGGAAAGAAACTTGGGGAAAATACTGAGGTGATGAAGGGGGGAAGTTGAGATTCTGGCAAGGATGTGCATTTCCCATTTAACTGTATACGACTCCCAACATGCCAAGACAAAACCTTGTGAATCGAAACATTACGATTGGCCGCCTCCAAGTGAATCTGAGTCGGAAGTCGCACGGCACATGAGCGTCAAACAGAAGACAAACCCCAAACTGGTAGACGTTGCATAACAACTGCAGCACAAGAGTGCTACATCCGGGTCCATCACTTGCGTCACCAAACTACCACAGCAACCAACGCCGCTGGTCAAATACATGGTTTGAGACAGATGTCTGAAAAAACCATTCGGAACCGACTTCGAGAAGCTGGAATACAAGCTAGGAGACCATACTTTGGGCCAGTTGCGCAACACGTTCGCTTGTGAACGAATGTACAGGGATGGAACTTGATCAACTAGCGACGAGTCACGTTTCCTTTAACAGAGACACGATGGAGGACACAACGCATATACAGGCGCCGCAAGAAACGTTTTGCCAACAACTGTGTCGTCAAAGTTTCATGATGTGAAGAGCCATCTCCTATACAGGCAGAAGTGAACTGGTGCTTGTACAAGGAAAACTAGCTGTACGCTATCGGGGTGAAATTCTTCACCATCACATGCTCTCCATTATGGATCAACAGAGAGAACTCCTCCGTCAGACCACATTCAATGCTTTTAGCTGCAGTCGGTCCTTAGGCAGCGCAATACCACATGCTTGTACCAGGTTTAACTGTGCTACCCCTCAAAATTACTTAATTATCGCGCTTTGTATGAAAGAGATAATTCTATTAATATTTCGCCAGTGTGTTTCTTTTTGACAGAGTATATAACGAGACGAAGTAGTGGGAAACCTTTCAGTTTTTTTCTTTAATTTATCGTCGTTTTCGTGTCATTTAATTTTATTATATACTATTTGGTATGGTTAACTGTTAAGTTTTTTACAGGTGCAAACTGACTTAAAATCGTTTGATAGCTTGGCTGAAATCATTAGTCTCCTCCGCCCTTGGAGAAAAAGATAGTAAATAAGAAAATTGAAACGCAGCTTTTCTGTCTGTCTATCGGTGTTTTTTTGTGTGTCATTGCATTTTGCTTGAAAGATGTCCATTGTTGTCTTTGTTGCCAGTGGTGTCTGTAGTGTTATGGTGTCATTACGCTATGGCACGTCAAAGCGGAAAAAATTCGAGGTTTATAAATTTAACTCCCAGATTGTTTTTTTCATGCAAGATTATTTTATTGTCTAAGATTTTATTTTTCTCGTCCAAATTTTATTATTCTTGTACAAGGTTTTATTTTTCTTGTCCAAGATTTTACTTTTCTTGCCAAGATTTTATTTTTCTTGCCCAAGATTTTATTTTTCTTGCCCGAGATTTTATTTTTTGATCCAACACTCACGTGACCTGTCCGAGGTTCACGTGACCATTCCAAGATTCACGTGACCACATTAATTGATAATGTCGTTCGGGGCAAGAAAAAAAGAAAAATAAAATTTTGGGCAAGAAAAGAAAAATCTTGGGCAAAAAAATAAAATCTTGGACAATGAAAATTAAATCTTGGACAAGAAAAATAAAAATCTTGGATAATAAAAAAATCTTGCACGAAAAAAAAAACTAGGAGTTGATTTTATAAATCTTGAATTTTTTCCGCTTTGGCGTGCCACTGACTACCACTCTAGCAGTGGAGCCTCTACAGCTGCACTGCTCTCCACTGTTTGGATACACATTGGAGTTCTGGGGCCCGTTTCACAAAGCGATCTTAGCTTACACAAAACGTAAATGCCATGACGACCAGTGTTGTAGATATAGTGTTGCCATGACAGTTACGTTCAACGTAATCCATGATCGTTTTGTGAAACGAGACCCAGTTCCCATGCTGATTGGTTTTACTTTCACCTACATGTAGATGCCTGTCGTCACTTACAAATACAGTGTGTATGTTCCTTATATACATGAATTCCTAATTTGTTTAAAGTTAATTAACAGTTCATTTGTCAGTTAGCTATCTCGGTCTTGTAGTTATCAAACGGATAATGAAACATGGTGTCAAAAGCGGAGAAATCTGAACTATCTGGTTATCATGGCTACTTCTGCAGTGCGTCATATATCTGTGCCCACTAACTTACCTCTACCGCCTAAACTTGAACTCAGTGGAAATCTTCCTCAAACTTGGAAGCGGTTCAAGATGCCCATAAACGTTTTCGTACAGCTACACTATTAACTTGTATTGGGAGTGATTGAAGGTTTTGCTTTTTGCTGCGGAAGCCGAAACGTATGACATTGACATATTGGTGCAAAAACTAGAAAATGTCTGTGTTGGTAAAACTAACTAAATCTATGAAAGATATCTATTCAACATACGTTCCCAGGAACAAGGTGAAACTATAGACAGCTACGTCTCTCAGGTCTATGGTAAGACATGCAATTATGGCGTTTTAGAAGATAGCCTCATAAGTGACAGAATTGTCATCGGAACTTATGACAATGCGTCCCGTAAAATGGTAGAACTTACCAGAATAAAGAACAAAAAAAAAAACAGAAAGTCTGATGAGAATAAATCTCAGCCCCTACCGGAGATTAATTGTCGATATTGTGGTGGGCGTCATCTCAATAAAAAAGAGAAATGTCCCGCGTGGGAAAAGCCATCTGACAGGTATGATGAGGAAAACCATTTTCACCTGATACTGATGAAAATTATGTGTTGTCTCTTGAACTCAAAAAAGCTGTTAACCTCACCAGTACATCTAAAATATGACAGCCTGCTATGACCACAGTTAACCCCAAACTGTTGTTTTATACCGCGAATCGTAGGCAGACTCGTTAATCTGTAACACAGGCATGGACTGTCTACCTCTACTGATAGGTCTATCGTCGACAAGTCGATAAGATGGGTATTCGCATCTTTGCAGTAGTAACATAGTGATGTAGGGATACAAAGTATTTTCAATGACTACAGATGTTATTACTAAAGCCGAGGCCCTGTGATCTTTTAAGCAATAAGGTATTATTGCGGATTGACCTCACAGTCTGTGCTGTGTCATGCAGTTCTGTTAATCGTATGTAATGTTGTGATCATTGAATGTCACGCCAAAAGTGGAGAAAACAAAATCAAGGCTTACTATTCATACCCCACCAAGTACACTTTTTGTTCACAGTAATAAAAATGAAACAATAAAGAAAAAAAATAATGGACATATTTAAAACATGAATTATTATTCCTGGACAAAACCAAGGATTATAGTTGTCACACAAAATATCGTTTTAAGTTTTTTTTTAAATTAATTAATTGAGTGAAAAGTTTCTTTTTGAAGCAAAATTAAAAAAAAAATTCTTCCGCTTTTTCGTGCCATGCCATTGTGACTAGGTTAACTTAGAAAGTTGTACATTTTTTTGCTCTTCAATCCCCTAAAATTTATCCAAAAGAGGGGAGAAGATAGATCTTGAAGGGACTAAAGCAGACAGAACACACCCTGAAGTTACAAATATCACACTTGGAATAGTTTCAAAGCGTCAGAACAATTTATTAATCTCCCCCCAAAGCTTCATTCAACACTTCAGCAACAAAATCGCAACGTTTCGAATGTTTGTCAGTCTTAAGAGACATGATTGTCTGAATAACTCTGATTTTTACCATGACATAACGCTCTCCATATAAAATCTGGATTAAATAAAAAAGCCTAAGAATTTTTACGAAGTAGTCCTCCACAGGAAGAGACTATACTAATCCTATCTTATATTTAAACTAGCAGCTTATATACGTTCATTGTGGTACACAATGTTATAGTAGTTGTTACAGAGGTGTAGGCCTATATTTTTGGTAAAGCTTGGCGGCCCACATTGATCTGATGAAACAAGTATTCAAATCCTGATTAGGCCTACTCATATCCCTCTACATTTGACTACAAACTTTTAACAAAAGTAATACTAAATTTAGTAGCGCTTGCAGTACCCATCCCCTGAATAATTGTTGTAGACACAGGTACCTTTTCTTGTTTCATAACATTTCCCAAATCCCAAAACGCTATCTTTAATTCAGTTTATATTTACAATTTAAGGATCCGATTTACCTATATTCTTAAACATCTTCCTCATTCATATATAGGAAAGTCTGATCTCTCCAGGAAATTGTAACATACCGATACACGTCAGGACTCGAGAAATTGAGTCTTGTTAGATGATCTGCATTGACAAGTCGATCGTTTATTCATGATTATCCGAGGGTTAATTACCCTACCCGGAACCTAACAATTTTAGACAATTATCGCGTTTGAAGTTAAATCACAAAATAATCTCTTTGTAAATTTGATGATCTTATTTTCTTGAAATCGCCAAATAAGAATCCCCTTAATAAAGTGTTATGTTAATATATACGTTTACAACACGTTTAACTTGATTTCGTGAAGGAGTAAATATCGCCCTCATTCCGAAATTATAATAGCCATATAGTCTACACGCGATGTACACTAACGAGTCAAAAAAAAAAACTAACGTGAACCACCGCGTGAATATTCTCAGGACGAACTTAAAACCGGAACTTGAGACGTTATATATGCATTCTCCAGTTGGTGTATATGGCTTACTAGTATATCGCACAACGGTTGGGGGCGCTGATAAAATACTGCAGATTTAGTTCCAGTTTGGTGCCAATGAGACCGGGTTGGTTGTCTTTAATTCTTTAGCAAGACGTTACATTGTCTGTTAGATGTCCGCTATGGGCTTTCCCAGTTGCATGTTGTTTCTCATAAAAATCCCAAGGCTGTATAATGACCGTTGCCAAAGTTAAGTACAGAAAATCACTAGGTCATTTGGAAACCGCTCCTATCATATGATCGAGTGGCCGGGAAAAGTAAGACAAATGGACCTAAAATCAACCAAAATTGGCAAATAAGTGAAAGGCGGCAGGTGATCTGTCGATGTGTATACTCATTCTCTATATAACAGCATGGATACAGAATATGGAAACATTTGACATGCTCTAAATAGCACTTGCACACGTCAAACAATTTATGAAAAAAATAAAACACTCAGACCTAAAGTGTTTGCAATTCCGATATATTCAGCTTATCAATAAACAAATATAGGTCTCTAACTATCATCTATTATCATATACACTCAACGGAGCATAGCCGAACGCAACAATTTATCAGTAATACCAGAAGTCTATCTTAATGAACTTCTGGTAATATGCATAAACGGTTTTAATGCAATAATAAACATTATTTGTTTTCCAGGCAATCAATTAAACCGGGAGATAATCTGCGCGAATGTTCACAAGTAGACAGACGCCTATACGTCCAGCGTTAATGGCTGCTGTTGTGTATTTCAGTCCATGATATTATGCATGGCCATAAAGCTACAAGTCCAGACTTCACAGCTAGCCATCTGTTTATGAGTGGCATGAACTAAACATAGTCCTGATGTGTGTTTCACTTTTTTTTTTTTTAATTTCTATCCGCCCTGATATTGATTTCCACCCGCCGCGAAATTAATTTCTACCCGCCCCAAAATTAGTTATTACCCGCCCCTAAATTAGCTTTCACCGCCCCGAAATTAATTTCCACTCGGCCCGAAATTAATTTCCTCCCGCCACGAAATTCATTTCTATCCGTCGCCAAATTCATTTCTACCCGGCCCTAAATTAATTTATACCCGGCCCTAAATTCATTTCTAACTGCCACTAAATTCATTTCCACCCGGCCCTTAATTCATATCTACCCGGCCCGAAATTAATTTCCATCTGGCCCTAAATTCATTTCCACCCGGCCCTAAATTCATTTCTACCCGCCCCGATATTAGTTTTCACCCGCCCCGAAATTAATTTATTCACGGCCTGAAATACATTTATACCCACCTCGAAATTCATATAATTTTTTTTTTATTTTTAATACTTTTCAAATTTTAACTTGCTGTGAAAGACGCAAACGTGGCGTCATTAGAGAGCACATCCACTGATATTGCTGTCGTTCAGTAGGCCTATATTTCTATTGAGTGTTTATTTGATTGGCTGTTAACGCCGTTATATAATGGTGTGTCAGGGCAATGGGCGAAGGAAACCTTCGTCCACTTCTTAGGTTATTTCAATCACATTGCGGCTTGCCAGTGAAGTTCATTAAGCTACATATAACGTTCGGACGATTAGAAACGAATTTCGTGGCAGGTAGAAATATATTTCGCGGCGGGTATATATGAATTTTGGGGGCGGGTAGAAATGAAATTCGGGCCCTGTATAAACTAATTTCGGGACGGGCGAAAACTAATTTCGGGCCGGGTGGAAATTAATTTTCGGAAACCGATTTCTTACACGTTTTAAAATTACTGATATACCCATCAGTTTCCTAATGGCTAATGTCAACTAGAAATAATCCCCGGTCAAAGGAAAATGTCCAGAAAAATATGTAAAATAAAAAAATTAAAAAATAAAAAATCACGCATTAGTCGATTCATTCGTAGTTAGGGTAGACATCCCATTTGGTGGCACGCCATGTGGCCTAACAAATATGATGGTGTTTGTTGCAGGTTTAGTTTCGTGCACTCTTCTGTTCAAGTAGGGTCTACACATCAAGTAACGAAAAGCATCTCTGTATGCGGCCCTAAAGAAAAACGAGAACAGAACATCAGAATGAAGATTCAATTGATATAGGTTGCATTTGATAACTTTAATAAATTATTTATACACACCTATGTGTTGATTTGGATGAACAAAATAATTTTACCGGGTCTGTAATGTAGCAGGGTATAGGTAGAAAACATAACATGTATGTAAATATAGTTTAAAAAATAAAATCTATATGTGATACTTATGTTGTCCTCGTTCAAATACGGGGAAGTAAATGTCTCTATGATGAAATGTTTTCAAGAAATAACCAAGTTTCTACGATTTTTATTATCATAAACTTAGAATGTTTAAGCTTAAGTGTGTCCGTTTTGTACACCAGGGGTCCAGAAAAACTTCAAGAGAAACATAAGTTGTCGGCCAAAACTTACGTTAAAATTGTCATCAACTCAAGATATTTCAGTTGGGGAAAGTTGAGGATTTTTAGTGATGTAAGTGTGTTTAAACAAAGGATCAAACTGAGGCTTACTTAAAGTGACCAACATATTCGATCAAGTTTTCTGGGCCAAACAAGATTTACTCCCACTGACATCTATATTCGTCTCATTACAATATAATCCTAATTCTTGACCCAAGCTTTACGGTGATTTTTGGTCATAAATAGGAAATATCGATCAGCTGATGGCTTTTATGTGAGATAAAATAACGTAAAATCTTTCTTGAACCATTCCTTACTAATGAACTATTTGTATGATGTGAGGTCATCCATGGAAATAGCGCACAAGGGAATACTTGA
The DNA here is from genome assembly GCA_031763545.1 of Mopalia muscosa. Lineage (NCBI taxonomy): Eukaryota > Metazoa > Mollusca > Polyplacophora > Chitonida > Mopaliidae > Mopalia > Mopalia muscosa. Next base: position 10,504 of record JARFOD010131398.1, read on the forward strand.
TACCACTGCTCTAATACCTGGCCACTGACCAGTATGATTTTCACTGGCTTTATATCTAAATACTATTCGATTTGTTTGTTTTGTTTCTTTAATTGCGGTTTAACGTGGTACTTAAGTGCATGTATTATATATGAAGAAGGATTGTCCATTTTACACTGTTACTTGCTTACATATATACGATGGGAAACCGAAAGCTAACCTCGCAAAATACATCCCTGTGATTGCCGGAGATACGTATATCGTGTTGATGGTTGACATGTGGACCCATTGGAAACAATAAATAATATGTTTGCTACGTACGATGTTATACAGACATCACTATCAATGACATTCTAAAATATAATCAATTCTAATTCCTACGTCGAGATGTCTTAGTCTCGTTCCTTGTAGAAACTCTCGCGAGAATACGATTGTATCCAGGGCTCATTTTGTATTACTGAAAGAAGAAGAATGATTTAATTTACTGAGTGATATGTTTAGATAGAGTGCAAATGTTTTTGTTGCTTGCCTCCCATTTATAGCCTTTGGCTTCAATCGCTAATTTATTAGTTTATCTGTTAAAATTGGAACCATTTGGCGTTATCCTAGAACAATTTTCCGAGTTGCTGTGAATTGCCTTATTATATACAGCCCTCTCAATTTAAGTCAAACACGTGGTAAGTATATATACCTGGTAAGTTATAATATGTTTAACCATGGTTTTAGGATTCACTGTGGCTCTTCATTGATTGGATGTAATTATTTCCCGCGAACATTCCTCTCTCTTAGTGATAATAGTTTTGAAGGAAATGAATATCCCATTTTACATTAAGTTGGAGAAGAAAAAATCTTGTGTGAGCTTTAGAGGAGATAGGGTTTTTCGGACGAGGGTTACCAATTAGGTATACAAGCTGGAAATGGACAGACATCGAGATATGAGCTAAGTGCAAATTTATTTCTTGATTTTAAGCCGTCATAACGACTCAACGCTAGCAAGAGATAGATTACAGGTTCTGAATCTTTGTAATTTATGTTATGTTTATTTCAAAGGCGGAAACGATTGCTTTTCTTTCATACTTAATAATAATAATATAGTTCTTAATTGAAACTTTGTTATATTTCGGTCCTCACTTGTTGTAGGTGGTATGCAGATGTGAAATTCTTTTAAACACCAATCCCCTTTATATTGCATCAAAAAGGGATGTTAATAATTTGCATAATTATATATCAAGTAAATTAAAAAAATTTTGTTGAAAATAACATCTTCAGATAAACTGAGAAAGTTTATTTACAGGATAAAAAGTACTACAACAACAATATGTTTTTCATATTACAAGCTACAGGTTTACAATATAAGCCCATCCGTTTACGAGCGAAGATAAATACGAGCGCTTCTGATTGATCTAGATACGTCATGCATGGTGGGCTTCAATATAACTTAATTAACTTTCCCTGTAATACCCGTCCCTTGATGCATCAATATAAGATCATTGACAATTACAATCCACCATGGTGGATTGTAATTGTCAATGATCTTATCTTTTTTTTACCCCAAAGCATGTTCAAAGTATCCCGCTTAGGAAATATTCATGTCATGTGTTCACTATCTGTCATTATGCGTTTAAACAGAAACAAACAAAACAGATTATTTTTTAAAAAAAATTGTTACTAAATAAAATATTTGAAGCAATTAGTGAACAAATAGCTTCACTTGAAAATTAGTCTATAAGTAGTTTTTCAAATTACTTTTTATTGTTACCGGCTTTTCTATTCTATTCTATTGTAAATGAAACTACAAATGAATGTTAGCCTCTCGTTGGATAGTTTCATGAGCTTTGCTTTTTATCCCACTGAACAAAGACGAAGGGAATGTCCCACGGTGACGATTCTATAACAACACTTGGATCAAAAATCTTACCTGAAGTCTTTATGCATAATTCCGTACAACCAGACATTAGAACCGGTGGCAAAGCAATGGAGGCTGGCGAACAGCATATAGTACACACCGGGAACAGTATGATGACTGTCAAACACCTGAAGGGCCGAGAAGGGCATATACCCTATCATCATAATCATTAGGGAAACAGCGAACATCTTAGTTAATTCTAAATCCCTTCTCATCCAATCTCGTGTAATTGTGTTTGTCTCTTCCGGAAGTACACCCGTGCCCAGCCTTCGGGATGATCGCACTGCGGATAGGATCGACATGTAGCATAAAACACAGATAACACTTGGCACAAATACAAAGCCTATAGCGACTGTTAATTTGACAAAAGTCGTAATCACATTGTAGTAAATGCAACTGAAACATGGAGCTGTATCTTCGGTCATATCAGTAACAGCTGCTTTAAAATCGTTGGCGAAAATTGTCGCAGGAAAGGCCCAGGAAACAAGCAATGCGGAAGCAATAGTTCTTTTAGAATATAAAAATTTGCGCTTGTAGAAGAATGCTACATATTTCTGTATAGCAATCGTAGTTTGGAGCATCATAGAACTACTAACGAAGAGAGCCGCTAGAATTGGCCACACTTTACACAGCACCATGCCATATCGCCACTGCTTGTGAATATAGGCATCAACGTTGGCAGAATATAGGACTGTAAGCATGAACACATCGGGAAAAGTCAAAAATGTCACCAAGATATTTTTAGCCAATTTAAGTTCTTTTCTCGTCGTCACCGCAACAATAACGAGGGCACTGCCTACGAGACCCTGTATAACCCCGGCCAATGTTAGAACAGCCCCCATAACGCACCATTTGTCCCAGTCTGGTTTCTCCGGGAGACACCAGGTATCATTACTTCCATCCATCTGGGAGATCATCCCTCTCTGGAGACCTGACACAAATTATCTCCAATCTGTCATTCTCTTACACTCACGTGGCTACAGAAACTGAAGGATATCTATTCATAGCAAAGGTGTTAACGAGTGAAAGAGGCACCACGAAACGCAATGTTGAAGGCGATTGTGAAGGTAAATAATGCTGTTTATCTCCCCAAGCGTCAAATCATCATTCACAAAAAGCTTATCATATCTACCATAAATAAAGACAAGTAACCCAAACCAATGGAGTCGAGTTAACTTTTTCGCGATTTAGTATGCACATAATATGCGCGAGTTCGAAAGCCCATGGATTTCCTTTCCCTACCTCTTCTGATCCGCTATTAGTGTCATGAACTAGCTTGCTATTTGTTTTAACATGCCTTACATGTTTTTGTTTTAAGGACTCTACCGCTAGTCAGGAGAAGAAAAAAACGACTCTTATCTTTTCGTGGCTTTTGC
>JARFOD010131408.1:0-27930 GCA_031763545.1 Mopalia muscosa
TTGGAATGACCCTATTTTAAATAGGAATGCAGTTTAGTGTCAGACAAATGTGTATCCAAAATTTGAAAACCCTGGGTAAGCGGTATTGTTTTTATTGTGTTCACGTCCTCCATACGGACGGGCGGACGGACAGACAGACGGACGGACTACGTGACGACATAATCCCCGATGGGATAAAAACATACTTATTATTTACGGACATTGCAGTAATTGAAGTAACTCCTCGCTCACGTACTAATTCACATAGGATATCAGACGATTAGAAAAACATGCCATAACAAATGAAACAAGATAGACCAACCTTGGCCTGCATTGGCTTGTCGTAATGCTGTTTGGCAATAACCTCATCGTGATTTTTTTTAATTAAGTAAATGATTTTTCTAAATATAACATTCCAACCTTCGTATTATGAATAAGATATGAGTTCAGTACATTTCAATAGGATGAAACATAAGTATAGGATCAGTCTTGAGAGTCCTCTTGGAGATCCTTTAGTTTGTAAAGCAAAACATGAAGTAGAGTCCTCTTGGAGATCCTGTAGTTTGTAAAGCAAAACATGAAGTAGAGACTCTTTTGAATTAACCCTTGGTTAAGAGAGCCACTACAATACGTGTAATTAATAGAAAGGACGCGTCTTAATCTCTGAAAGAAAAATCTGCCATACGATAATCGGGAAAATGTATCGACCCGTGATGATTTCTCCTTATTATAAAGGAGTATCTCTCTAAAGAAAACAAAGTCATATTGATCCATGGTGGTAGCCGTCATATGAAGACGTACATGTGGAGCATGAATAGTAGAGCCTGACATACCGTTTAATTCAATGTCATTCAAAATGAGCAGACTGTAATATGGCAAGGAGTAAACACTTGGTGCCGGCTGTACGTTTGTTCAATGTTAGCCAAGAGACATGTGATGCTATATATTTTGCAGATTTTAAATACCGGGCGTGAGTATATGAAATGCTTTACCTCATAATGTCAGTAAAATTGTATGCTAGGAGCTTGCTGAAATTCAATTCAATGTGTGGTAAATAATAATAAGTTTTTCTAACGGATTTGCGGCATTTACCGGCAATCGGAAGTCGCCAGAGAAGTGAAATATCATCAGTTAGTTATAAACGACATAGCAAACACATTTAGGAACCTTGGAAACTACATGGTCTATGAATAATAACAATAATGAAGTAGGTAACGTTAAAATGGTGATTACCATTTGTTAGAGATGTGTGTGGTATTCTGCTGGTTGTCATGTTGTTTATTAATATTCAGGTATCCTAGTTAGTTACATTTGTAGGGTGGAAACCCAGTACATGTGGATAAGCGATAAATCATGTTCAGGACTAACAGTCAATATGATATTGAAACAATCAGACAATTATTAGTACCCGGAATCCCGCCAAAGAATCGCTTTTCGACGAACATCAAAGCACTCTAAGTATTTACACAGACTTTGATTCGGGATCTATTTTTAGGAAAAGCGCAAAGGCTAACGTATCTTGGTAAACATTGTGGACATGTCTTGAATCTCTATTTATCGTGTCATTTCAAAATGTCTTAAATATACCATTTCTGTTCTTGTCATTTTTAAGAATTTGTGTGAATCAGTTTAAGTCAAACTTAACTCTGTAATTTCAATGTATTGTGGTTACCTTGTCGTGCTTTATATTGTTTATACGTGATAAATACAACTAGTTTATGTTATGTTAAGAGTTGAAAAACAAATCAGAATTATGTTGTAAGCATTTGGGAATACGGCTCCATGGGAGCCGGACCTAGTGCCGAGACTTCGTTAAGCACATTGGTCCTGTTTGTACTCAGTACAGGATACCTCGATTTTATACCAGTCGCTCAAACCCGACTTAACATACATATGATCACTCTCGCGATACTAATTTCACATAGGTGATTATGTATCCACTCATTTTGAATACTCTAAATATAAATAAAGCGACATATTAAGCAAATTTGACGGAATATTGAAAAACTTTTATTTCTCACATGTGTTACCTTGACATATTGATGTTTGTGGGTATATACCCATTCAATAATTGTTTACCGACTGAGTACAAGATATCTGGATTTGATTTCAGTGGCTCAAACCCGACTGTTAGACGTATAAAACATATGACCACTTTCACGATACTTATTTCACCTAGCTGATTATGTATCCACTCATTTTGAATACTCTGAATATAAATAAGGCGACATATTAAGCAAATGTATTGTTGCTTATTCGTTTCACCACTCAACAGAGCAATATATACAAACTCCCACAGTGCAATATAACCGTATAGTATTTATATCAAAGATAACTTCGCAGACCCTAACTGTCCAATACTAAAAACTTTTATTTCTCACATGTGTGACTTTGACATATTGATGTTTGTGGGTATATACATGACCAGGTTTAGATAGTTCATCATGCAAATTGTCCATCCATTTGTGTTTCGCCTTACGTGAACGTTGTGCATTTTCATAACACATATGACCCCATATATTTTTCTTTACTTATTGGAAGCGAAATCAACTTTATTATAAAATGTATAAAAGTATCCTTCGTTGAGTTGAATTCCTGTTTCATGATCAGCTCATTTCAACGAAAAACTTTCCTATTCCACAAAACTCACAGAGTGGGAAAAAACATTACATATAGCAGTGGAAATATTGATTTCATTTTTTAAAATAGATTTACATGTGGTAATTTCACTTTTTTATCTCGCGTTCTCAGATATAGTCCAATGGACGGTACATTTACATAACAGCCTGCATTTAAAAAAAACAAAACAATGATAAACTATCAAACGATAATACCGAGCACATCCGTTTTATAGCAGATAATACAAAATAAACATGATTATATAAAGATAGATTTTAGCAGGCGTATTCTTTAAGTTTGAGATATGTTTAATTATAATCTACATGTTCCCTCTCCACATTGATGAGTTAAAACTATGATTATTTGAAGAATGCATGACCAAAACTTGTTATTTCCTAAAACAAGTTCGTTTTATGTGTTCAGCTTTTTACGGATTTGTTACCTTTTTTATCCATTTGTTGCGATCAAGCAACATCTTCTTTCTCTTTCCTTCCTTCCTTAGTAAATATGTACATAACGACATAAACGGCCTAACTTTATCTGGGTTGTTTGCTATTTGGGGGTAAATTGAAACCCAAGTTAAGTTGAGACTAACAAGTGACGTATATTCTCAGTATATTCGGTATTTTGGGATAACGCTTTCCTAGTTCAGGTTGAAACCCGTCCGGGAATCGAACGCAGGACCCTCAGAGTTAGGCGCCTTCTAAAGAGCCGGGTGTCTGAGAGGTCTGGGTGGCCGGCATTTACTGCTGGCGATTTAGTGCCTATCATATTTTATGCAATCTACTGGATTGTTGCTGTTTGTTGTTTGTTTTGTTTTTTTTTACTCCTTGTAGACAAACTTTCATACAAAGGTCTACATGTTGGAAGAATACATTGAGCGCTAAATGTTTTTATTTTCTATTGTCACCGATAGTACAACCAAATGTTTTCTCTGCTTCTTAAGAACTCTACCGCTAGCCAGGGGTAAAACTTTGACTTTTTATTTTTGCCTTTCTGAAATCTTCCTTTTATAATCTTGATAATGCCAAAAATTTGAAAAAAAAAAATATAATTAAATTGTAAGATGCGTGCTTCAAAGATTATATATATCGGAGGGCGTAAGGGATTAACGAGATTACCTCACCTAAACTGACTATCTGCTGACTATTACCACAAACCAATTAGCGAAAGGCCAAAAGATCAATAACATGGCCGTTGGGGATGTGTATTTGAACTGAACAATAGACATGGAGAACAAATGTTTGTGAGTGGTAGAACACACATTTATACAGACTACAGAGTAGGACTCCTACTGATAGTCATTAACAAAGGTTTGAACGAAATCTATGATGCCGACATCACTCAAATTTCGGAGATAAAACAGCATTTAAAGACATTATTTTAAATTATTATATTAAACAGTTAATGCAATAGATAAAACTATATTCCGCCTTTTCAGTCAATTAAAAAAAACATGTTGTTTATTAAATTTATTGGAGTAATTTTAAAACAATCCGGAATTCAATAATTTACATACATTTAGGCTGTTTTATCAGCTTTCATTTCATGAATATTTCATGCATATTTAATATAAATTGATTTTCGTTTTAAACATATTTAGCAAATTTGTTTTTAGGGGCAGATTTTTATCTCCTCCAGTTTCTAAATATATATTATGTTTGTATAATCATCCTTTTTAAATACAAGATAAGAGTCGCATTTTTTAGAGTCCTTAATGTAGACTGTGACTTAGTTAAAACTGATATTATAAATACTCCCACCGTTTTATTAATACATTTACCTCATGCACCTTAAGGCAGTGGTGTACAATAAAAAGATCGTGGAACAGCATTGCCCACCCCCTCCCCCCTTTTCCATTTTTCCCAGCGCTAATCCTCATTGAATCAGTGAAAAAACACGGCACATATTATTCTGAGCATGACGTCATATAACATTAAAACATTGATGATATTATCGAGCAGTTAAGTGATGATGTTACTCGTTATGGACGAGTCGGAGGTTGTAAATGCAACCAAATCACCAGCAGGATATGACACATTTCCTTTATAGACTAGAGTGATACTTCTTGTTATACACAATCTCCAGTTGGATCATGATTTTAGCACTATGCCATTTATTTATGTTTTGGCACGATCATCGTTTGCAAATTTAGGGATTTTGCAATACATGGAAACAGGAAACATTGCTGAGCATGAGTACTCGAAGCTGAATTAAGTTTAATCTGCTATTTGATGACGTTACGTCATGCTAAACACCTATGTTTAATCCGTTCTTAGTAATTTAATAAAGGATTGCCTGCAATCCTGTGCTTCGTGGGATTTGTATTTGTGTGTGTTACATATATATTGTTTTAGGCACTCCTGGAATGAACTAGAATATCCTGATGTCGGATTTTAAATACGACCAACAACAATATGTTGAGATGGCTTAAATTGATTCCGTCTGCGTTACATATCATCACTGAGTAATCAAGATATTCTTTAATGTCAACTTAACCTATGCACAGACAGATATACACAAATTGAAATTATTACATAAAAGACCCTCATATTTAGCTGGCGACTAAAAACGTTTATACATGAATATAAATGTGTATGTTTAGCTCCGTAGTCGAAGTAAATAATTCAAAGATCCAGGGCAAAATTATAGGCTACACGACCAGTTATATCGATGCTGTTCGTGCCTAAGATGTCTGGATTTCATATGAATATGACGTGCTCGATTTCCCTCGTAGCAATTTATACTTGAAAGCATTCCAGTTCCTTAACCCAATGGAAATTATTTTGTTCAAACAAATGATAATACACTTCCTTTCCATGATAAAATGGATCCCCTGCCGTGGCCCAGTGGATAGCCGTCGGATCCCTCGTAGCAGTTTATAGTTGGAAGAATTCTAGTTTCATAACCCAATGGAAATTACTTTTTTCAAGCAAATGATAAAACACTTCCTTTCGAAAAGAAAAGGGGTCCTCTGCCGTGGCTCAGTGGATAGCCGTCGGATTCGATTTCAAGTGGCTGCAGTTCGTCTGTCGACAACAGCTCAGTGAGTGACTCAGATGACGTTTTTTGGTAAGACAGTCAGTTGCGATGTAGGTGAGCTCGCAAACACACACACAGCCAATCCATAACGAAAGGTCCACTCCTTGGTATGAGAACAAATCGTACCAATAACCCGAAAGTGAACACACGAAGTGGATAAATCTGACCTAATCTGTTTATTGGTTGTCAGAACTCTGAGTCATCTTCGAACATGTTTGAGTAAGGAGGATTGGGCCCCCGGCTCTCGTTCATTTACGACGGTTTGAGGGCCCCTTTACATCTGTACTCTGACTAACGACTGTTTCAACCCACACTGCCTAAACAACGAAGAAAGATTGATGTTACAACAGAACTAAACTTCTTTAGCATATTTACGGTTGGGACAATCTGACTGTTAAATGTTGGAGAAATTGCCGTTAAATTGGCGAAAAACGTTTGACCCTTGGCGTTCAACACCTAAAGCCAATTAATATGTTAGCCATTTGGAACTTTGATATATAAAGCGACGATGTAAGCGGAGATTTTAGGGTGCTTGTCATTGGATATATTTTCTGTTCCCCATGAACCACTGATTATACAAAGACGATGAGTTCTTATCCAGAGGACATTTGTTTAGAGGTTCTATAACTATTTAAACCAAGGGGTTTCGGATCAGCTTAATGGTAATTAATCAAATGAATGACGTCAAATAACCTCATTTCCATACTGCAGCACGAAAACGACACACGTTCCTATAGACGTCACCGATAGAAAAGAAACATTTTGACGAAACGCGCTTTAAAGGGAAATAGAAAAACATTCCCTTTTCAACCGTAGCAAACCGCTTTGATGCCTTGGAAGAGATGGAGGTAGACATCAAGCCTCCTCCCTCTACAGCTCGCCCACCTCCGCCTGTTCGAGGGCGTCACAACGGCAAACACCGTCGGTTAAAAGCCAACAGGACACTAGTGTTGGTGGCTCCCCGAAACGAAAAACTAGACATTGATAGATAAAAATATTTGTAAATAACTATATATGACAGTTTTAAACAATTCAATTTTTTTAGATATTTTATCCAAAAAAAAAATTCTACATATATTATTATGTATACGATTTAAACATATATTGTATGTCCTTTTCGGTAGATTTGTTGTTTACAGCCATGGGTGCCGTCTGTTTCAAAGTAGCTGAAATACTGCTGAGTTTGGCGTTAAACACCAATCAATCAATCCCTTTTTGACCGCTGATAATTCCTCTCTAGAACCATTTGATTATAAAGTTAAAAAACATGGAAGTATTAATCGAACAGTATAAGTCATGAAGAGATGATGTCACATTTCCACCATCAATTTAGTCGGCAAACCCGACATCACGATGGTAAGACTATTTACAAATAGTCCGGTTTACAAATATCATTAATTCAGCAAAATCACAAACCAGTATTACCGATTTTCTATATTACTCCATAAGATATGCAACAGTGTGCCAAATGATGGCCACGAATCCCTATCCCTTTACCCTAAAATAAATGTGGCAATGATTATCATGAATCGCAATCCGTCCCATTAAAACATGTTACGATGACACCAATTGATTCCCATGAATCGCTATCCGTTTACTGTCAAAGACATATAACAGTGACACCGATTGATGCGCATGGATCCCTATCCATTTACCCTCAGATACATGTGATAGTGGCCCCGATTGATGCTCATGAATAGCTTTTCATTTACCACCAAAGACATGACAGTGACACTGATAGATGTTCCATGAATCGCTATCTGTTTACCACCAAAGACATATGGCAGTGACAGCGATTGATGCGCATGAATCGCTATCTGTTGACCGCCGAAGACATATGACAGTGTCACCGATTGATGCACATGAATTGCTATCTGTTTACCATCAAATACATATAACAGTGGCACCGATTGATGCCCATGAATAGCTAGCCGTTTACCACCAAAGATATGTGGCAGGGTCGCCGATTGATGCGCATGAATCGCTATCTGTTTGCCACCAAAGACATATGACAGTGACACTTATTGATCATCATGAATCGCTATCTGTTTACAGCCAAAGACATATGACAGTGACAACGATTGATGCTCATGAATCGCTATCTGTTTACTATCAAAGACATATGACAGTGGCACCGATTGATGCCCATGAATAGCTATCCTTTACCACCAAATATATATGACAGTGTCGCCGATTGATGCTCATGAAGCGATATCTGTTTACCGTCAAAGACATATGACAGTGACACCGATTGATGCTCATGAATCGCTATCTGTTTACCGCCGAAGACATAGGACAGTGACACCGATAGATGTTCATGAATCACTATCCGTTTACAATCAAAGACATATGACAGTGACACAGATCGATGCTCATTAATCACTATCTGTTTACTATCTAGGACATATAACAGTGGCACCGATTGGTGCGCATGAATAGCTAGCCGTTTACCACCAAAGATATGTGACACGGTCACCGATTGATGCGCATGAATCGCTATCTGTTTACGGCCAAAGACATATGACAGTGACGCTTATTGTTGCTCATAAATCGCTATCTGTTTACCACCAAAGACATATGACAGTGACAAGGATTGATGCTCATTAATCCCTATCTGTTTACTATCAAAGACATATGACAGTGACACCATTGATGCGCATCAATAGCTATCCGTTTACCACAAAATATATATGACAGTGTCGCCGATGGATGATCATGAATCGATATCTGTTTACCGCCAAATACATATGACAGTGACACCGATTGATGCTCATAAATCGCTATCTGTTTACCGCCAAAGACATAGGACAGTGACACCGATTGATGCTCATGAATCACTATCTGTTTACCGCCAAAGACATAAGACAGTGACACCGATAGATGTTGTTGAATCGCTATCTGTTTACCGCCAAAGACATAGGACAGTGACACCGATAGATGTTCATGAATCGCTATCTGTTTACCGCCAAAGACATATGACAGTGACACCGATTGATGATCATAAATCGCTATCCGTTTACCACCAAAGACGTATGACAGTGACACCGATTGATGATCATAAATCGCTATCTGTTCACCGCCAAAGACATATGACAGTGACACCGATTGATGATCATAAATCGCTATCTGTTTACCGCCAAAGACATAGGACAGTGACACCGATTGATGCTCATGAATCGCTATCCGTTTACCATTAAAGTGACACTGATTGATGCTCATAAATCGCTATCCGTTTACCATCAAAGACATATGACAGTGACACTGATTGATGATCATAAATCGCTATCTGTTTACCGCCAAAGACATATGACAGTGACACCGATTGATGATCATAAATCGCTATCTGTTTACCGCCAAAGACATATGACAGTGACTCCGATTGATGCTCATGAATCGCTATCTGTTTACCATTAAAGACATATGACAGTGACAACGATTGATGCTCATGAATGGCTATCTGTTTACCATTAAAGACATATGACAGTGACAACGATTGATGCTCATGGATCGCTATCTGTTTACCATTAAATACATATGACAGTGACAACGATTGATGCTCATGAATGGCTATCTGTTTACCGCCAAAGACATAGGACAGTGACACCGATAGATGTTCATGAATCACTATCCGTTTACCATTAAAGACATATGACAGTGACACAGATCGATGCTCATGAATCGCTATCCATTTACCATGAAAGACATATGGCATTGACACCGATTGATGTTCATGTATCGTTATATGTATACTATCAAAGGCATATGACAGTGACACCGATAGATGTTCATGAATCGCTATACGTTTACCATCAAAGACATATAACAGTGACACTGATAGAGGCTCATGGATCACTATCCGTTTACCCTCAGACATGTGACAGTGGCCCCGATTGATGCTCATGAATCGTTATCCCTTTACCCTCAGACATGTGACAGTGGCCCCGATTGATGCTCATGAATCGTTATTCGTTTACCCTCTGACATGTGACAGTGACACCAAGCTATCCGTTTACCGCCAAAGACATGTGACAGATACCCCGATTGAGTCTCATGAATAGTTATCCGTTTACCGCAAAATATAATGTGACAGTGACACCGATTGATGCTCATGGATCGCTAACAGTTTACCCTCAGACTTGTGACAGTGGCCCTTATCGATGCTCATGAATCGCTATTCGTTTTACCCTCAAAGACGGGTGGGTTGACACAGATTAAAGCCCATAAATCGCTATTCATTTACTCCCAAACATATGTAAAATCGACACCGATTGATGTTTTTGAACAACTTTCCGTTTACCTCCATGGACATATGACTGTGTCACCAATTGATTGATTGACTCGCAAATTCGTCGATACACTAACAATTATCTCACACAATAGATAACAGATAAAACGTAGTTCTATCCGAGCTTGTAAAATCAATAATATTGATTGGTTGAGGTAAAGGTCGCAGTAAACCACTCGAAGATAATACGTACAGACCCTTAAGTAAAGAAATAGAGAGGTCAAGCTGGCTTGGGAGGTTCGGACAGTCTGACAATGTTCAATAATCCATTTACTATTCAATTAGCCACAGGAAAAGTAGCAAGGCAGCTAGTAGTTCTTGTGTACAAAGCTGACGAGATTCTCGATCAAATTATAACGATTTCCGCCGTCTTAAAATACACTGCGCAAACGCTAAACTTTGAGCCATTTGCGGTAGGCTAAAGATCCTACCTGACATTGTTTATGATGAAACGCAACTACGTACATAAGCTGAAGCGATTTGATTCACATCTTGATGTTTTCAATACATGAATCACTAAAAACGCCTTTGTTGAGTCAGTGATACCAAACATCGATGATAATTGTTCAGAGGGCCTTGTCTATACTATGCTCTGGTCGATTAACGGACAGTTAGTTGAATTACCAGGGTCGATACATCCTCGAATCTGAATTCAATTTCTTTACAGACGTACTTTTACAGTTATACAATATCAACCATAATTGGCATATCTACTAGAGCAGAAATCGTAATTGCTCCATTCCCATGAGAGTTACTTTTGGAGGTTATGTAAGGTCTATCTCGCAATATCCAGTTAGTTAAAGCAGTAATTAAATTAAGCGGAATGAGTTTGGCTAGCTTTGCCTTCTGAGACCATTCCCACCGATTATGCCCGGTGACACCGCTAAAGTGTGTTCCAAGTCGACAGCCGAAACTACATGAGTTATTTATGCCACTGAGTATAAGAAGAGTGTCTGACCATTCCTGTATATATGCTTCATTAAAACAACCAAGCAAATGACTCGGTTATTTAATTGTTCCTTTTGCATGTATGCTTCCAGGTTGTAATGGTCTTAACGAAAACACATTGAGAGAAAACCAGGGGTAGGGCCAATAATGTATGGGCTTGCTTCCAGTGTGAAAATAGACGAGCGATGACTACGCCAGAGATTCCTGTGAAAATAATTTGTTCGGTAGGCCGGATCGATAAGCGAGGTTTATCCCGGTGCCAATGATTCAACGCCTCTGTAAAGCTCTTTGCTTCATTTCAGTCTTTGTCAATCTACTCTCTTAACTTCTTAGGGGATGCGAGTGCACGGTGGCTCGGTTAGAACAGGGGGATATGGCTGTGGTCTTGTTAAATCAGGCCCCTTATCGAAGAACATATGCAAGCACTGACCGCCTCAACGATACTACTAATGACAGCAACGAATTGTGGATATTTCAAACTCCAGAGCTTGCACGAATTAACAGCAACCATGTGCTACATAGAAGAGTCGAGCGAAAAAACATTGAAAACCCAGAGACTCAAGAAAGTATTTCCCGTGATCCACTAGGGCAGCGATTATTGCTCATGAAAGGATGCCCTCGAAGATTACGTAATACACCTCACGCCTGTACTCTGGACAAATGTGAGCGTGTTACTATAAATGTAAGCGGACTTTATTATGAGACATGGGCGTCGGTGCTGAATAAACATCCCACTACACTGCTAGGCAATCCAAAAAAGCGGATGCGATTCTACGACAGACGACGCAACGAGTTGTTCTTCGACCGACATAGGCCAACCTTTGATTCTATATTTAATTACTATCAATATGGGGGGAAGCTGCGCCGACCAGAGCCTGTACCAGATGATATTTTCCTCTCAGAGCTAGATTTTTTTGAAGTAGAATCGGAAGTGATTGAGAGGTATAAAAAGGACGAGGGTTATATTTCTGAGAAGATTGTTCTTCCTGAGAGGCGGATACAGAGACTGGTATGGATGTTAATGGAGTACCCCGAGAGTTCCACCACAGCCTATATACTAGCTTGTATATCCGTGATCACTACTTTAATATCCATTGTGTTATTTTGTGTGGAAACTTTACCCAAATATTCCAAAACTCATTGTGTAGCTGGGGAAGCCCCAAATTTTCTGGATGCATTTTTTGTGATTGAGAGCATTTGTACAACGTGGTTCACATTGGAGTTATTAATTCGTCTTGTGGCGTGTCCTAGTAAATTAAAATTTTTTAAGGACTTCAAGAACCTTATCGATGTGATGGCAATTGCCCCTTACTACGTCACTTTGATAAATGTGCTATGGAGTATGAGTTGCGAAGGAGCTAAATCGAGCGCCTCGTTGGCATTCCTTCGAGTGGTTCGCTTAATTCGTGTGTTTAAATTGACTAAGCATTCCTCAGGATTACAGGTTTTAATTCTGACCTTCCAAGCCAGTATGCAAGGCTTGTGTTTATTTTTTGTGGCTGTTGTTGTGTGTGTATTGTTGTTTTCCAGCGCCATTTACTATGCAGAACAACATCTGACTGGTTCAGAAATAAAGAGCATCCCAGATGGTTTTTGGTGGGCCATTATTACCATGGCGACTGTGGGGTACGGGGATTGCGTACCTGTTGGGCCCTGGGGAAAACTCATCGGTTCCATGTGTGCTTTAGCTGGTGTCCTGACATTAGCAATTCCAGTTCCAATTATTACAGAAAATTTCAATAAATTCTATGCCCATAGAACGGGAAGGGGTAAAATATAGCGAGAAATATGTGATACCTCAGATATACACCAGACTGTCTTCCGGAGGTATTTCTATGGACATCTGACTTGAAATTATGCATACGGCTGAACGATGTTAAAGTGATAGAATACGGGAAAATGTCAAATAATTGTTGATTCAACCGTTAAAGACTTGTTAAATTTGCAATAATACCTTTGTGATACTTACTTATAGTCACAATTTTGCGTGGCGAACGATTTTACTGAGATTACATTTAAACACAATCTCAAAAAGCCCAATTTTTAAGAGGTTAAAATAAAAATTGTTAAATACCATTAAAGTATTATAAAGTATAGACCTTAAAGACAAGACTATATATATATTCAATTCACTTACCAGAAAGTCCTGAAAAATATGGCTCTCTAAAGCAATTTGGGGTTCATTTTTTATCACTGGTCCATGCACGCCGTATTTTAGTAAGACAGTTTACTTCCTGGACATGTCATCGTCCTATAAGTGAAATACTCATGAGTACAACGTTAAACTCCTGTCAAACAATATACGGAGAAACTTATTGTAGAGTACTCTGGGTCTGAATTGAAAGGTTTATGTACTTATGTTTTAATATATTTCTTATTTGAAATCTGTCCAGGGTAATTGCAATAATTCAAATTCCGCCAGGGTCCAAATCCAGTTGAACTCCATTGTTATTGTTCTGCTTGCACTAGTGTAAACATCTAAAATATAGAAATTTTGTTTATTGAATGTAAGCGGTTCTTTCAACGCTTAAAACATGATGGTAAATCAGCAATACACCAGTGTTTATAGAACGGCACGTATGTTTTAAGCTATAATATGTAGAAGTTTGTATTCGTTGTAAGAACACGGTAAATACGTACACGTTTTGTACTTCAAAAGTTTCGCATGTAGCGTCTGATGACTGCCATGTCGCATGTAGCGTCTGGTGATTGCCATGTCGCCATTTCTCACGTAGCGTCTGATGATTGCCATGTCGTCATCGACATCGGAGGTAGTTGTCCGCGACCCAGCGTCATAAAAGTATGGTAAGAATGGGGTTAATTTGCCATCAATCATACAAACAAGAAAATAAATATTCCCCAATTGATAAATCCACGAAGATGTCGGCATTCTATCCGACTGTTGCAGCATCATATCTATGATGACCTTCAAATTTAGCGTATTTAGTCTAAGACGCTAACAACCTGCTCCTGAAGTTTGAGCGTAGTTGTTGTATTTTGGTGTCATATAAATCTTAACCTGATATCGTGTCGGCGGATTTTATTGTTCAGTGACAAGTGTTGTACTCATTCTGCGATACATTATACTACTTTAAACTGATTTTTTCACTGAAGGATATCTGCTTTTAAATGCTGTTCAGGATTTTCAAGAGCATATAACTTGCAGACTATGTAAATAGAATCAAGACTGAAGTGTGTTACAGTATTATACGCCAGCCGTTCTTAAACCTGCGATCCGTTTTGGTTTTATCGGAAATATATATTTACATACATATGTGGAAGAAACAATGGATAAAAGACGATTTCCTGGCTTCTCAGTCCATACTTTGTTGCGGTGGAAGCGAACAGTGTTTTTCAAACAACCTCAGGGATCCATATATACATGTACATAAGACTTCATATCGGCTTCGACGATACTATATTGGAGTAACTAACGCCAAATTCGGTTGAATAAAAAATGGCCTTTACAACGTTTTAATACGTTTTTGTCATTCGTTTATTTTATACATTTAGTAAGGTTATTGTAAGAGGATGACCTAATAGGTGTTTTTCTTCAATGAGACAGATACATATTTTACTTCTTCTGTCTTCAGTGTGATTTATAATGTGTTTTTCACAGCATTTTATCTATTCACATTTTTATACCTTTTTGCTTTAAGTAAAGCATGTGTTCTATATGAATATTTGAAACCCTACTCGAGAGAAGTGTGTTCAGTTCTGAAGAGTTAAGTCTTGGAAAGAAACAGAAAAGAAATGCTACCCACTTGATTTTATGGGGATTGGAAAATTCTCGTGGTACGGATGGCTGTAACGAGTACGGGGAATTCCCCTTATTTACTGTGCTTTGATTGGCTTACCGTTTCGTACCCTTCCAATTAAATGACCAATTAAAATTTCGAAACAAGAAGAGGTCACGTAAAATCGAAACTTCAAACCAGACCGTGAAAATACACATTTAGCTGGTCTTTTTCATGAAATCGTGTGTATAAACTTGCAAGCCGCCAAATAACATCTTCGCAAGCCCATAAAAAGACATGGATTTTGAGAGATACCATGTGTTCGGATGGTGCTATTTAATGTCCTAACATATTTATATCCGGTCGCACGCGAAACAACTGATGAACATTGTGAGGCCACACGTTGAGGGGCTGTGTTGTTTTGCACGTGGAAGAGGCTGAACATAAAAAAGGTCCCAAGCAAAACGTGGGTATATTCCGTGTACACATTCACGATGAGAGATCGTATTTGAATTGGAGTGAATTCCAGTTTTTTTTTGCTATTTTTCAGAAGAAAAAATTCAGTGTAAAATTTTGTAACAAATATATATACATATAATTCATGCTTTATGATGATGTTAAACAATGTCTGTCACAGTTCTTTTGTATTTGTCACTCGCGAATCTAGGGTTTAAAATTAACCTCGTTGACTTGTAAACAGCTCATAATATGCCTTTAAGAAACGAAAACTAAGTTTAATTACCTTATTTCACCTGTAGTTTTTTGACTCACTGGCTCATAACGGCTTCTAGGAAAGACACTTTTTTAAACCGGCCGGAACCACCTCACTTTTTGACGAGATGTCACTATATAACACACAAAATCAAAACCAAAAGACCGTTTAAACGAACTCTACAATAGTAAATTAATTTCATTGGCACATTTCTGCTCATACTAAATGCAGACGTTCAAAATCGTTAAACTACTTTATCGACAGCCAATAAGAACTGCTATATACACGTGGCTTCACAGAACAAGAGTGTATCTCTCGTATCACCCACTCAACCTTTGCGAACAACACACTACTGGCTAACTTGTACAAGGATAATATATTGAAGCACACGATTTAGAGGGTTTGTTAGATCTTATTGATGCGAGCTAATTCAAAATCATTCAGTAACAAGTATGATGTCAATTCATATCAGTGACTCATAGGCATAATTTTATTTTCATTTCATATCGTTTAATTAACCAAAGAACTACAACAAGTTAATGATTTGATGACTAAATAATAATGTACAAAATTGTTGGTATTGATTAAAAATAATTTGAGAAATGCAGAGAATATGAAAAGATAAATTTGTCTGAATATATATTTATCTGGGGAACAGTTATTGTACCTTAATTTTGGTGGCGAGAAAAGAAACTTCAGAGGGTTTGTATTATCTCACCCTGTTAATCAAGATGTAGTGTTGATTAGGGGAAAATACAAACAAGATGCTAGGCATGCATACGGGGTTTTCCCTAAAAGTGCCAAACAAAACAATAACAATAAATTCACTAATAAAAAATTTTAGTTTGTGAAAAATTTCTGGAAATATGTGATATCGATGTAAGATTGATGAGGTTTAATAGAAGCACAGCAAATAGTCAGTCTGGTTCTCCTTACTATAAAGCTAGATATAAGCTGAACATCGTCAGACTGAAATAAAGATCTATCCTAGCTAATCATTGGGAAACTTCGATCAGCACACTGGCTCTTTAATTAATTGGTCAGTTTGTTGCCATATAATTACCAGCAATGTACATGATGAGCGTTCCTATTTTTGTTTACACAAAATCATGACATGTTATTCCAACAACCATTTTTGTTTAGAGTGAACCTTACAAACATTACATAAAATACATCAATCAATTAGTCGATCAATCAAGTAGTCGATCATTATGGTTTTGTCTTTGCTCGGGAGGTACAATCACCTAATTTACCAACATCTTTGCCAAGATTGTTGAATGGTTTTTGTGTGGAAATAGTTTTAGAATTTACGTTCTCAACTAAGCATTAAACTAAAGTGTGTTATAGAATTCAGTGAACACTATCCTAGAATCCCACTTGTCCATTCAGTTTTTAAATTTATTATTTTTTTAGATTTATGTATTAAAAATCACCGGTGTACAAAACATCGATTGTGCTTATTAAATTGATTTAATATGAGGCTAAAGTCTGAAAGTTCTGTCCCAGATAGATTGGAGTAATAAATCTATATATTCTTAGCGAATCCTGCGAATGATACACATTAACAATTTGTGTACAGTGTGTTCATTTTTGTTGTTATTGTTATAATTTGTAATATTAAACTTCATGAGAAAATGTTTGTTTTTGGAAAATTTCAAAAGAGATGTAGATTCATAATTTTTATGCTAATTTGAAGCTTATTCCACTCCCTCTTAATGATAACTCATTATGCGCGAAAGACGGGGAGATATAACGGTTAATAAATCCAAGGTTCGAGTTGAACATTCGTTAATTCAGCCAGTCAGTTTATGATAAAACATCTCAATAGTGAAAACGGATGCAATTAATAAGTAGACTAGTGAGGTGTGAGTTATTCTCGGCTTAGATAGAGTGTTTCTAGAGTATACCCTAAAGCGGTATAGGCAGATCTAAATAAGGAAACCACTTCTTTCAATGCAGGCTACATAATGACCATTCAACAGTACTAAGGTAAACGTGACTTGAATTTCTAGACAAGAAAGGAAAGCCAATCTGCATTAAGTGGAATCGTTTACGAGAAGTATAAAGATAGGTTAAAAGCAAGAGAGTGTGGTAATCACAGTGTTTAAAGTAATACAAAATGACAAAACTAGCGTGTATCTATAGAACTAGTATTCTTTATAAGGATAGTTTTTATTAGTATCACTCAAATAATCTCTAATAGTTGAAATATAATTGGACCGATATCATAAATAAAACACAGAAAGTTTAGATACGTGATATGTCATAATGAGTTCAGACGAATTATCTTAGGTAAGCATCTAACGAACTGTCGATCCCATAAAATATTCAAATGCCTTATAAAAATGCAATATTGGGTGAATTATAAATATATTGGGTTCATATGCTTAACATATCTGTCAACGTTACTCTGTCGTTGTTTGAAGTTTTACAAAGCATATCGGTTAAAATAAATCTTAGTAATGACCATCGAGTGTGATCTATTCTATGAATAGTTAACAGTAGTGGGGCAGGCTGTCATCAGTGCTAATTGAGGAAATTTGCAAGCCAAGCCATATTTAGCTAAGGACAAATGCCGTGGGACTTCTATTAGAATTCATGGGGATTAACGGCCGAAATAGACTGCCTTAAAATAATGCCTTGGGGATTCGTTGAAAATATGAACATATTGTTTCACCATGATACAGCAGAAACTCCCGTGCAGATAACCTCATTAATCACAGAGAATTGACGCAAAAAGCCGTAACTGAAATACCGTGGGAAGTTTGGCGGTAGTGTGCTATAGTCTAATAATGGCTCTGGTACACATGTTTGTTTGTAATCAGTAGATCAGTATTGGGCATATGTAGCCGTGTTTCGGGCTCCGAAGCTTGTTTTTTTTATAAAAAAAATTACGCAAATACTCTTTTGTGTATTATAGTAATACACCAGGGTTAAATGCTTGCATTTGGAAGCTTTATAAAGATCTCAAAGGTTTATTGATAATTTATATTTACACACGCACAGTCAGTTTCTTCCTAAATCAGTGGCTTAAATCAAAACAGTCTTGAACGTTGTTGTACAGTGACGATACCTATCTTACACTGAGTATTTCTATCAAGTAGTGATAATCCACGGAAACATAATAGACAACACTGTTTTTATCTGCACATATTTGATACTGGATAAAACTCTTGATCACAAGCAACTATTTATTAAAACATCGCACCATAAACAATTCGAAAGAATTTATGTATATTGTAAAGCCTAGCAGCGTTTCCTGGGCAACCACGTTACTACTGTAGGGTACGGTGAATATTCTGAACTACGTGTATGGCCCAACGTCAATCACGTCTATTCAAGCTCAAAAATCTTATTTTGTTTAACTAAACACACTATTCTACAAACATGTGATCCTTGTACAAATGTCAATGTAAGATGCGTAGGTTTATCGTTCTGAACTGAACATTGATCTTCACGTTTAGTGTGCTCGTTACTAACCTCAGCAGCTCGAATTAACTATTGTAGCAGCTTAATCTTCTCCCAGAAACCGTAATTATAAGCTCTTTTAGCCGGGTTATTTAGCCCATGCGTGTTGTAAGCTGCATACACGGTCACAAATGCCAAGTTGGGCTGTTGAGCCGATTGTGGGTGGGTCTTTGATGTCCGGCAGGCATACGGCAAGTTGCTAGCAGGTATCACATTGCTGAAAAGGGGATTTTTTTTTATCAATTCCCCATTTTGTGCGTCCATCGACTTAGTGGCCGAGGTTCTTTATAGTTAAAGGGTGTTTGTAAATTCCACATTATGTTACTATGAACCAGATACAATATGTTGTCGCTATATACTTTCTTTAGAATATTCGACAGAAAACGATTGTCAACTCATGCTAAAGTTGATTTTAAATTGCCAGGCTCTACCTAGTAATACCCAGATCAAACATAGATAACACCAAGTCACTATGCAGCAGGTTTGTAAAAAAACATGGGTGTAAAGCGGTGATCATCATGACAAGAATATCCATAGGACTTTCTGTTACTGATTAACAACAAGGTGTATCTCACAGGATCTAAATGCAATTGCGTCTTTGAAATTGCCATCTGCTCTGATAATTGGTCTAATCTAGATACCATAATTGTCTTGGGCAATCCTCCCAATGTGCTATTTCTATTGATTTTACGATCATTTAAGAGGCCTTATGGTGCTAATTGATGGGCGTCCGCTTGTATGTGTTGTCAGTCATTGCCAACTATTACATCTTGGACTCAAATTTGGAAATAAAATATTTACAAACTTCCGTCATGCAAGCAATTTCAAGTTACCTCGTCCACATCATAATCCGTTTGATAGTCCTCTCCAGTTTGATGTATGTTGTCTTTTAATTTGCGAAAAGCCTGTTGTCTGACTTGACAGTTTTCGTAAGCTCGTCTCCAGTGGGTTCTACTAAGCAATTATAATTATATTGGGTCACTACACTCCATGTTATTTCCTGTCCGTTGTATAATGTATTTGGGGTGGTGTTCCAAGAGAAATAAACCCTGTAATGTATTGCTGTGCTTGTGTGGCAGTACATCCCCGTCATGTAGGTGAAATGCCCTAGAGTACAGCGACAAACACCAAACAATCATTCAGGATATAGCGTTTTATCTTGATCTTTATCCATTTAGGTATAATTTGTAAACAATTCAAGATCTAATAAAGAAAAAAGTAGACAATCCGTCCACTTGTTGAATAACTTTAACTACTTCACCAATTAAAGGATTGCGTTGTATTTGAATTGTTGTGGGAATAGGAAGGTTACTCTGATTCTGAACTTGGCGATTTAAACACAATGAAATTTTATGAATGCTGTCTTGTCTGCTTTTTTTGTTACTTGCTACATGTACTTCTTTGCATGCTCAGCTACATGTCCGGGTTCGCATACATGTTTGTTTGTTTGTTTGATTGATTGGGTTAAACGTCGTACCCAAGGGTACTGATATGACTAGCACTTATATGGCTACGGATTGTCCACTTCACACTGTTCCTTGTCCTATTACGATGGAAAACCGAGAGGTAACCTCGAAAAAACCACCTCCGCGATGTCAGAGCTTTATCTTGTGACTCAGTCATATACCGGAGGATCGACAGACGGACTCGATCCCGTAAACGGTACACCAAAGTATGCTTTAGAAAACGCACTCGCTAACCACTAATCCACGGCCGCAGGCGGTCTGTAAAAGACTTTTTGATATGGAATATTGCGTTGTATTTTTTTTCTCTGTTTGTCAAATATCTCTCCATACATTAAACTTTACTTTATGTATGGCCAATCAATGTTGCTCAGTTTGTGGCCAGTTCTTAAATAAATGTGGGTTTATCAGATAGGCATTTCTGACAAGTATATCTGGCACGAGTATTAAAAAGAAATAAAGGTAATCTTAAAATTTTAAGTAAAAACATCTTCAAACTCAGCTAGTCACCTATCAGTTCGACTTGCACGAGGAAATGAGATAAAGTGATAAGTAAATTGTAAGTTTAATTGTCACCTTGAGAAAGAGTGCTTCCAGATGATACCCTAAAGGGGTATATGGAGATCTAAAAACAGAAACCTCTCTGCTCACTGTCGATGCATATGAACCATTCGCCAGTACTAAGGAAAACGTGACTTGTATATGTAATTATCAGGTGAGTAGTTAAGCATTATAAGTAATGTAGTGGGGATTTCCCTGGATAGCATGGTATTATGATTTTATCTCGATGAACCCACCTGATAGTCTAATTAAGGGTGGACAGGGGGGGGGGGGGGGGGTAGGTGTTAAAACCTTGTAACTACATCCATGATATTTGTATGTGAAATAAAGGTAGCAATAATTCAACAGCAGTAACTATATTGTTTCTTCACCAACGATTTATCATAAGATTGCAGATTCCCATTACAGTTTGATTTCGATAACATTTTAGTATGTACGCAGACTATGAAGAGGAAGATGTTGCATTTAAATGACGGAATACAGCATAACTGTGTGATGTAAGATCGTTTCATTTTTTGTGGGTGTTCTTTATATAATCAAGAAGGCAATTCGGAAGACTATCCTAAATAACACCATTCTAGTCATACGTCAGATAATAATTTGTCATTTGGACGTACACTTGGTCTACTTTGTTTCGCCCCTGGAAGCAGGTGTCTAATACAATATAGACTACAATTTGATTTTAGGATATCAGTGTTATGTGCCTACCTGTAATGCATAGGCCTACGCTACATACTATTTTCTGTTGATTCTTTGCTGCGATATAACTATTCTGCAGCCAATTGTGTATAAGGTATATTCACTAAGACCCAACTTTATCACATATCGTTAAAAGTAATGTGTAACAATCGCAAACATTAATAACACCATGTTGGTTAAAGCAAAACAAAAACCAGAAACAAAATGACCAGATATGTGACAAAAGTTAAATCCTAGTTCAACACTAGAATCAATTGCAGACATTTTCGTTGCATTATATTCTGTTTAATCCATTGACTCATGTTTTACGTGCTCGAAATACACTGGTCGAAATCATGGCACTCTTTACGCAACGTTATATTTTAGACTGCTTTGCAAATACATTGTCATCAACAATTGATTTGTCCACAGCGTTGAAAATAACATTGATTGAACATGGATAAAATTTTTTAGCTAAACGATAGTAACGTTTTCAACCACAAGGACGTTTCTGCAAACGCATGCGGACTGCATTGCTTAAAATAGATTAGTCGGAATTATACAAATTCTGTATATGTACAAAACACATATACGTTGATTTTATGTTTTACTTTATGAAGTTGAAATTCAGATTTAGTCTACCCAAGTATATAGGTTCGTCTGTAATGTTGTGTTGACTATGCGATGTAAACTATGTGGCCTGGGCGGCCCAGTGTGGACTATTTGGTGTGATCTGTACGGTGCAGAGTAGGCAGTGTGGTCTATGCGTTGTGAGCTATGTAGCGTAGGCTGTTTGATGTGGAAAATACAAAGTGGGCGGTGCGATGTGGGCTAAACTTCATGGACTATGTTGTGTTGGCAATGCAGTGATGATTAGGTAGTTAGGGCAATGCAGTGAGGATTATGTAGTTAGGGTTATGTAGTGAGGATTATATGGTTAGGGTTATGCAGTGAGGATTATGTAGTTAGGGTTATGTAGTGAGGATTATATGGTTAGGGCTATTCATTGGGGATTATATAGTTAGGGCTATGCAGTGAGGATTATGTAGTTAGGGCTATGCAGTGAGGATTATATATTAAGGGCTATGTAGTCAGGATTATATAGTTAGGGCTATGCGATGAGGATTGTGTAATTAGGGCTATGCAGTGAAGATGATATAGTTAGGGCTATGCAGTGGGGATTATATATTTAGGGCTATGCGGTGAGGATTATATAGTTAGGGCTATGCAGTGAGGATTATATTGTTAGGGCTATGCAGGGAGGATTATGTAGTTAGGGCTATGCAGTGAGGATTATATAGTTAGTCTTATGCAGAGAGGATTATATAGTTAGGGCTATGCAGCGAGGACTACATAGTTAGGGCTATGCAGGGAGGATTATGTAGTTAGGGTTATGTGGTGAGGATTATGTAGTGAGGCCTATGCTGTGAGGATTATGTAGTTAAGGCTATGAAGTGAAGATTTTATAGTTAGGGCTATTGGGTGAAGATTATATAGTTAGGGTAATGCAATGAGAATTATATAGTTAGGGCTATGCAGTGAGGATTATGTAGTTAGGGCTATGCGGTGAGGATTATTTAGTTAGGGCTATGCGGTGAGGATTATATAGTTAGGGCTATGGAGTGAGGATTATATAGTTAGGGCTATGTGGGAGGATTATGTAGTTAGGGCTATGCTGTGAGGGTTATGTAGTGTTGGCTATGCGGTGAGGATTATGAAATTTGGACTATGGGGTGTAGAATTGCTCTGGGTACAACCTTCATAGCTTGAAGACTTTGTTCCAATTAAAACTTTTGCTCTAGTCAGCCTCCATGTTTTATTAATTAAAAATCTTAACATGATGTTATGTTCTGGTGGGTGTTGCATAATACCATCCCTAACCCAACAATATGAATAAAAAATACTAAACGGGAAGCCGCATGATTTCACCTGAATCGCTACACATTAATTACACATTAGAGCTTGGTGCAATGAATATTTGATCATCCAATTCACTCTCAGATCAGTTTCATACAAGGATAGCTGAGTATAATATCCCAATTGTTTTTTGTTTATTTGCTTAAGGCTTTCTGATCAATACGCCTGGTAGGATAACAGCTGTGGAGATATTAAGCTCCGTAGCATTGAGCGCACCAGACATCAAAACCTACAAAGTCACCACGTTAGCATTTCTTCTAGAACAGGAATGTCAGCGCTGTTAAAAATTATGCTAATTCCACCACAAACGTATTCATATAATAACATGTTTCATCAATTAAAATCTTGGAATACAACATGCATCGCAAAAATCCAGCTACTGTGCCATAGTTTTTTTAAAAACTTTGATCAGCCGAATGATTGCTCAACAGTTTGGTGTGGCTGGACAATAAACAACCTCCTCTTATGTTTTAAGCTCATTTATTACATTGAGCGCACCAGACATCAAAACCTTTAACCATGTAAGCAATGCTTGTAGAAGAGGAATGTCAGCTCAGTTAAAAAAGCTTGCATATCATAAAGGACAGTTATTCTAATTCCATAGCTAACCTATACAAATAATGAAATGTTTCATCAATTAAAATCTTGGAATTCAACATGCATCATTCATCGCATAAAACCATCTACCGTGCCATATTTTTTTTTAAATTTGATCAGCAGAACGATTGCTCAACAGTTTGGTGTGGCTAGACAATCAGAAACCTCCTCTCATGTTTTAAGCTCATTCATTTCCATCAAGTCTTTGTTTAGCCAAGATGTGATGTTACGACAAAAAAAGAAGTTTCCAGTTCTGGTTGTATATGGAGATGTCCACAAACATGTACAGCTCTGAAAACCAGCGCAGTTGTTATGTATTAAACAGGAAGCAGAATAAAACACGCATTAACTCATTGCTGCTCAGCCCACGGCCGTAGCTTAGTGGTTAGCCTGTGCCATTATTAATTCTACTTCGATGCACTGTTCACGGGATCGAGTCCATCTGTCGACTATCAGGTATTTGAAAGAGTCATACTATGTCGCTCCAGAAATTGCGAGGGTGCTTTTTTTCAGATGTACCCACGTAATTTGGCAAGGTATAATGTGAAGGGGACTCTCTACTGTCAGATATGATAAATACCCTTGAGTACGAGGTTAAAGCCCAATTCAAACAAATAAACCAATTGCTGTTCATAAGCAACTATCATACACATTCCATTATTGATTCCAAGAATAGGGACAATTAGAACTTTTTCGGTGATATAACTTAATGTCTTCTTTAACCTGTGATTTTGTCATATTTATAGGACAGTAACTCGTTTTATTATATTTCTAAACACAAACTTAATATATACCTTGATGTGTTCCTATTACCTTAAAAAGTCTTCATGTGTTGGTATTTACAGATGGCTAAACCACTTATGCGGCCATTATAAGATTACGTTTAACACAACAATGCTTAAATAAGATCAACAATTTTTTGCAGTCACAAGTAGTACAGGTGATCTCCCCTAATGTTGTGGAATGATTGTCCCTGGTATAATATATAATAGTGTCTCTGAATATCCGTCGTTCATATTTACTCTCGCTATATGCCACTCTAATATAATCAATCCAATATTTGTGTTAACTTCGTTGAAAGGTGCTTTACCGATTATTAAATTCTTGGTTATCCTCAGACTCCTCTGGTTGTAAACCTTATCATTCACTGACATGGGGAGAATAATTGGAACGGCCTGATGTCTTCAATATGGATTTTGCTCGAATGTTGTGTAACAAATAACAGATCATAACATTATTACGGCAGATCAATCACGTCAAATCCTAATGATACTGATTATACAGCCTCAGGTGTCTGTGATTGATTGTTTGCTTGTTTTATATGGGGTATAATATCGTTGTTACGGGTATTTCTTTATATGACAATCCTTTGCCAATTTCACTTAATTCTACTGTTGCAGTGGTTCTCTGGAAACTAAGGGACAACATGAAGCCGATTTGTTTGTGATGTATTTCTATTACGTCCTGTTGCTCTCCTGTGCTGTCTTTGTTTGTTTCCTGTGGCGTCAATGGTGGAAATATGGTCGAGGAAATCTTCATATGGACTGCAGCACATATTTCTTGTAAAACCCACATCATGAACTGCAGCACATATCGTTCGTATAAACCACCCGCGAACTGCAGTATATAATGCTTGTATAAACTATCCTGCGAACTGCGGAATACACTGCAGGTATTAATCACACCGCGAACTGTAGTATATATTGGTCGTATACACAAACCCGCGAACTGCAGAATACATTGTTTGTAATAACTACACCGCGAACTGTAGTATATGGGATTTTCTGTTGATTCTTGGCTGCGATATGACTATATTGCAACCAATTGTGTATAAGGTATATTCACTAAGACCCAACTTTATCACATATCGTTAAAAGTAATGTGTAACAACTGCAAACAAAGTTGGTTGAAGCAAAAAAAAAAAAAGAAACGAGAAACAAAATGACCATATTTGTGACAAAAGTAAAGTTAAAGCTAGTAACATATAATTTCAATCCTAGTTTAACACTAAAATCAAGGGCGGACATTTTCGTTGTATTATATTCTGTTTAATCCATTGACACATGTTCTACGTGCTCGAAATACACTGGTCGAAATCATGGCACTCTTTACGCAACGTTATATTTTGGATTGCTTTGCAAATACATTGTCATCAACAATTAATTTGTCCACAGCGAGGAAATTAACATTGTTTGAACATGGATGAAGATTTCTAACTAAACGATAACAACGTTTTTCAACAAACGCATGCGGACTGCATTGCTTAAAAGAGATTAGAGGCAGAATTATAAAAAAATATCTGTATTTGTACAAAACGCATATACGTTTATTTTATGTAAAAAAAATAAAGTTGAAATTCAGATATAATCGACTAAATTATATAGGTTCGTCTGTAATGTTGTGTTGACTATGCGATGTAAACTATGTGGCCTGGGCGACCCAGTGTGGACTATTTGATGTGACCTGTACGGTGTAGAGTAGGCAGTGTGGTCTATGCGTTGTGAGCTATGTAGCGTAGGCTGTGTGGTGTGAAAAATACAATGTGGGCTAAACTGCATGGAATATGTAGTCTTGGCAACGCAGTGAGGATTATGTAGTTAGGGCTATGCAGTGAAGATTATGTAGTTAGGGCTATGCAGTGAGGATTATGTAGTTATAGGGCTATGCAATGAGGATTATATAGTTAGAGCTATGCGGTGAGGATTATGTAGTTAGGGATATGCAGTGGGGATTATATAGTTAGGGCTATGCAGTGAGGCTTATGTAGTTAGGGCTATGCAGCAAGGCTTATGTAGTTAGGGCTATGCAGTGAGGATTATTTAGTTAGGGCTATGCAGTGAGGATTATGTAGTTAGGCCTATGCAGTGAGGATTATATAGTTAGGGTTATGCAGTGAGGATTATGTAGTTAGGGCTATGCGGTGGTGATTATAAAGTTAGGGCTATGCAGTAAGGATAATGTAGTTAGGGCTATGCAGTGAGGATTATGTTGTTAGGGCTATGCAGTGAGGATTATGTAGTTAAGGCTATGCAGCGAGGATTATGTAGTTAGGGTTATGCAGTGAGGATTATGTAGTTAGGGCTATGCAGTGAGGATTATGTAGTTAGGGCTATGCAGTGAGGATTATGTAGTTAGGGCTATGCATGCGGTGGGGATTATGAAATGTGGACTATGCAGTGTATAATTGTTGTGGGTACAACCTTCATAGCTTGAAGATTTTGTCCCAATGTAAAATTTTGCCATAGCCAGCCTCCTTGTTTTATTATTTAAAAATCGTAACATGATGTTATGTTCTGGTTGGTGTTGCATAATTCCATCACTAACCCAACAATATGAATAGAAATACATAACGGGGAAGCCGCATGATTTCACCAGAATCGCTACACATTAATTACACATTAGAGCTTGGTGCAATGAATATTTGATCATCCAATTCACTGGCAGATCAGTTTCATACAAGGATAGAGGAGTCTTATATTCCAATTGTTTTTTTGTTTATTTGCTTAGGGCTTTCTGATCAATACGCCTGGTAGGATAACAGCTGTGAAGATATTTAGCTCTGTGGCATTGACCACACCAGACATCAAAACCTACAAAGTCACCACGTTAGCATTTCTTGTAGAACAGGAATGTCAGCTCTGTTAAAAATTATGCTAATTCCACAACAAACGTAGATCTATTCATATAATAAAGTGTTTCATCAATTAAGAGCGTGGATTACCAGATGCATAATTCATCGCAAAAATTCAGCTACTGTGTTTTTAAAACTTTGATCAGCTGAACAATTGCTCAACAGTTTGGTTTGGCTGGATAATCAGCAACCTCCTCTTATGTTTTAAGCTCATTTATTTCCATCAAGTCTTTGTTTAGCCAAGATGTGATGTTACGACAAAAAAAGAAGTTTCCAGTTCTGGTTGTATATGG
>JARFOD010131409.1:0-13764 GCA_031763545.1 Mopalia muscosa
CGCCCCTTCCACACAAACACACACAAAAAACACAAAAAAAAAAACAACCAAAACAGCAGCCTCAACAACTTGGGCTTTTATACAGCTAAAGATGGATTGATGATTTAGCCACTGCCGTTTAATGATATAATACACTCACGTTAATTGTTAATAAGTTATCTTGGCCGTCGTCATTCTATACATCATTAATACCCGGGGATGAAATCGTACAATCGCAAACGCAGGCTTTGTAGATAATTTCTCTAAAATTATAGTTATTTTCCCGTTTATTCCACCCCAGATTTGTTGATCGTTGTTAAATTGATGTTTTACGCCGTACTGACGGGTATTTCAATTTATATGACGCGGTGTATGCCAAAAATAAATGTCACTGGCACAACCTTGAAATGCGACAATGTTCTGATACAATTGGAAAGATAATCTGCATCCATGGCTAAGTAAAAACAACATTGCTACTATCCAAACTGATGACATGATTGGCTAGTTAAAGTTCAAGTAAAAGAACTAAAATATGAATACATTTTCTTTCAGATTTTGGCCAAGCTCAATTTGATGTGCAATACGCAGATCTGTTTGGGTTTGTGGTGTCCTCTTTTGCCGTCACTGGATTGCAATCTAGAAAGTTATCTTCCTTTTATTAGTTTGTATATAAGTTGTAATAGTTGTAAACATAAGTGGTGATAATGAACAAACATAGAGATCCTCCCCGATTGTAACCCGATTTGATATTTTGGGACAAGACCTGTTTTAATAATAGTTTACACGATTCTATTTCAGAATTTTTTAATCTATTAAAAGTGTCGCGGTAACCAAATAATAATACTTTTACAACTATTGAAGTAGGTTACATAAAGGATAAAGATATCTATGAAAAAAAGTATCAATCAATTATGAACAGAATGAAACCACTCTGTCATACATGTACAAATGTTGGACTGAAAGTTATGATTGTTTTACTTTAGAAACATGTTGGAATCGACGCATCATTAAATTGCTGGTGGGATTGGGGTTTATGGCCGTACTACAGATTATTCCACTCACATGGCGGCATGTCAGACCAATGGGTGAAATAAACCATGTGTATTGTGGTAATTTGAACCACGTTCTCCCCTACACTAGGTGCTTGGTGGAATCAATTTCTGGGTCACTCGGTATTGAGCTGTTAGATATTTTGTTAGCAAATTTCTTAGATATTTTACTGTATTACGTAGAAATACAGATATGACCATGGAACTGTTAACTGCATTTAAAAATATTAAAGATAATTTTTGGTTGACGACAATTGCAACATTTACATTATGCGGCGACAGAGTTCCAAGGGACGCTTTTTAAAATGTCAAATCTATAAGTCGTGGCCATATCAATTTGTGGATAAAATACGGATGATGAATATCTGATAAAAATATATATCATAGACATTTACAGGACTATTGTTATAAATGTCCTCTGCGAATAAGTCACACCAAGTAACTGCACAGTGTAAAAACAACTTTGGATTATAAGATTTATTAATACATGTATTATATTTTATACGAATACCTTCGGATATATACAGCAACAAAGTTCAACGGAAGAACAACTTGGCGGGCGACGATAAATACTAATTCAAGAATGTCGTTGTCACTGGGCACGCCATTTGACGTCAACCTGGCGGCAATCAATGGTAGTGTGGACACCGTACTCTTTTTAATTGAGTTGCATCTTGTGTGAATGGGCTTATTGTTTATGGATAAAAGCTTTATTCCTTGTATATATATATATAGTTTATTCATTGAGTGTATATATACACTTTATTCCTTGAATGTATATATACACTTTATACCTTGAATGTATATATATAATTTATTCCTTGAATGTATATATACGCTTTATTCCTTGAATGTATATATATATATACTTTATTCCTTGTATGTATATATACACTTTAGTCCTTGAATGCATATATACACTTTATTCCTTGAATGTATATGTACACTTATTCCTTGAATGTATATATACACTTTATTCCTAGTATGTATATATACACTTTATTCCTTGAATGTATATATACACTTTATTTCTTGAATGTATATATACACATTATTCCTTGAATATATATATTGAATAACTTTAATAAACAGAAGTTTTCATTCATATATATGCCTGTTATAATTCATTATGACAAGTTTACAAATGCCACTGAAACAACAAAACATTTATGTTACACGTTACATTTCTCAAACTTCCTGAAAGCAAAACAAAACAAGGTCATTGAGCTCTTCAAAATAAAGTGTCTTCACTTAAAAACTTGTTTATAGTATATGCCATTTATCCGTGAGGCATAACGAAATTTCCAGCGAGTATTCATTAGGAGAATTGCAAAGTCATTAACTTATTTGATGAATGAGCTGAAAGCACACCATACCGTAATGGTTTTATCCATTTGTATATTCTGGACACTCCAGATTTGTAATTTTATCCCAAATGTGAAAAGGTAGTAATAGAGAGATATTTAGAGAAAAAAATATCATCATATTGCAATGCAACCAGTTAAAAAAATTCCGTTAAGGAACAAACATGCTGTATTTGGTGTTGTTTAAAAATATGGATCATCCTGTTACATATCCATGAGTCACATGTGCTTAATCCATTTCTAGGGCATGATCAATCGTATTCTCGTGAGAGTTTCTAGAGTGCACGAGACAATTTTGAACCTCATGCCAATCCGTCTCACATTAACAGATCAGCAAATAGACAAATTGCATCTTAAGAGTCAACGTCACAACATAGGAAGTAGAATAATCTATTTTAATTTAAGACAGGGAAGGATATTACAGTTCTACGTCGGAGTTCAACTACCAGGTCACCTTCCCATAACTCTGTGTCACATTCTGATCACAGTGTTAACTCTTGCTGTCATAAATTGTCTTTATCGGATTTGCTACCTCTGAATCAACAGTCATAGTCTGTCATGTTTCTTTACATTGTGTGAGACTTTTGACAGTGGGTATTAATAAAATATAAGTGGGTTTGATATAGCAGAATTTTAGACTGTTAATCCCAGGTTCTACCGTACCACTTTAATACCAATAGCCAATCAGATTGCAGAAAGATTAAATTAGATTTAATTCTATGTTTTTCTTTGTTTGGTTTGGGTTTAACGCCGAACTTTAGTTTATATGACTCACATGGCAGCATGCCAGCCCAGTGGGTGAAATAAACCACTCTAAGTACCACTGACCAAAGCTCAAAGACAAGACAGGATATTAAACGGGACGCAATACAACGACAGATCGGCTTCTTGATCCATTTAGCTCCAAGAGCACCACGGCAACGGGAAGCAGTGTTACCATCCTCTGCTAATTTTGAGTGTTTCTGTGCTTCAGATATCAATGCAGATAACGAAAGTGATCCAAACAAAAAACGTTTAAATGTCTTTTATTGTTCTTGGAAATATTCTTTAAAAAAATATAAATGTAAGTGCATACGAGCGAACATGCCTACCCGAAAACAACAATCGCTTAGGCAAATCATGGCTTAAAACGGGTTTAAATTGAGCTGTAAAGGATCCACTCCAACGTGTACAGGGGATAGTTGATACTTTCCAGATGACGTGATAAAGCCTTTGGTTACGCAGGAAAACGCTACGCCGTACCCACCGATTTTTAAAAAAGTTTAAAGGTTTGTCATGTAAAACTGTTTTTGAATCGGGATTCCGCCTTACATGAACGACATGTCGTGGAACCTTCCAACTGAACATACCCTAAAGTAATTCAGTGCGCTGAATGGCTTGAGAAAGGAATTTAACAAATGTTAACTGGTCTTGGGAGATCAGATAAACGACACCTTAAATTTGTCTGCTGATTTCCTTGATTCGGATTCAGCGCCGTACCTGAGGTTATTTCACCTACATGATGGCGTTGTGCCCAATAGACGAAGATACCACCCTCCTCTAGGGAGCTTTCTGTTACCCTGGCTACTCAAGCAAACGTCACTGACAACAAGCAAAACAAGACATCACAATCACAATCACCTTACGCCGACCCGAAAACATAAGAGCAGATTTAAGTGTTGTTGTTACATAGCTGTGAGAGTACCAGTGCAAAAGAAAGCTCACTCCCAACTACAGACTTCTGTATCTCTGGTCGTCTATCGTATCGTGTAGCCTAGATATTTGAGAGCTTCTAACCGTGTAATTTTAAGTTTTTACAGTTACTGACTTGTATGTGTTCAATAAACTACTGTCCAATACAGTTTTGTAATCTGACCGCGGTGATACATTTTTTACTTTTAATTGCCACCTGAAATATTACAGTAGACGTGTTTAAAAAAGTAAAACATCCCGGTCCAAGTACACGTTGTCATGCCGCCATATTCCTAGCCGGGTTCCGGCTCCCACAATGCATCATTCTACAGGAGATACCAATTACACGATTATAAGTACTCAAACTCAGTAGCTACCTACCAATCAGCCCTTAGCGTTGCGGCAAATTTGTCCCAATCGATATATATATATAGATCTAATAATATAACTATGATTAGCCTATTATATACGGCAGTAAATAACAGAGTTTTCAAAAAAGGATATTTGTATCGTTTAGAAAAGGAATACATACAGTAGTTGTTAATAAAAAATGATGGTAGATTATACTTGAATAACGCTGGGAGATTGTAATTTTTCTCGAGAGTAAATGAATCACGAAAGCTCCAAATATCCTTACTGAGAGAACGTAGTTCAGGATAAAAAAAATATAAAAATTTTCCAATGCGGCCGGACTATTTATAATCAGTTTCTGCCGTTTACCTATATTTCTGTATATTAGAAATGAGGAATATGGCTAAGTTCAAACTTCCCCATAGTTTTAGATATTTATGGTTGCAGTTTGATTATAACTCTTGTGCGGTGTAGGTCGCCGGTGACTTAAACTACGATTTTATTATATATTGTTTCAGACTCATACGGGAGTTGTATTTATAAATTAGCCACTAGTGTCTGGGCTTCACTACTTAAACGTTTAACTTCATTTGAAACGTTTTTTTTTTTGCAAAGTTCAAAACTCTTAGTATAAGTATCGTTTTCACACACCATTTGCCTATTTTTGTCATTTTAACTATAGACCCATTACCCCCATTTAGTTGAATTGCTCAACGGAGTACATTTACACTGGTAGTAATAAAATACTTTAATCGTCGACAGAACCCAGTATTCCATGACGCTTCCACCAGATAGACTGGCTACATAACGAGTCGATCCTCTCTGACAGGTGATTGAGATGTAATATGAACCCTTTTTCACAACAAATACACCCAATGTCAATCAGCCGTCACTCTTTTCGTGTTTTTGATAACATGACACCACAGTTATAAACAAGTCTTCTATATAAGGACTAGTTTGGTATGTTGAATACCTTTAAAAATGTTTGTATCAATATGAAAAGGATAATGAACTCAGACGCTTATTCAACAAACGCATGGAACGTTTAATATGTTAGGTAGGGTCAATAAGACAGACCGTTTCAGCCTCGGGTTCGAATTCCCAATCTATAGGTGCAGTGTTGATCCCCCCAATCCCCAAGCTTTAATACTAAACTGAAGCGTTGGATTGGGAATACAAATCCGCAGTTGATAAAGTAATATTAGAGCTTCAACTTTATTGCCGTTAGTGAAAGCACTGTCAAAATTATTATTTCAATACAAAATCATTGGTTGAGAAAACGAAATAATTCAATAAACTCTGATTCTCAACAGAGCTGTCACCTTCTTTTATTATGGGCGAATGTTGTCATCCAAAAACGGCACGTTTTTCAACTGTAGTAGTATATTGGGGATTCGGTTACATGCCTTCAATAATCTTCATTCATGGGATGTCCACTCAGGCGAAGAAATTTCATAACAACACCATCAACTTAAATGTTATATGTATCAGTCAGAAATTTAAACACTGCTTTTACTATTACCATCAGAAATGCTAGACCTCAACCAGCTTACCAACTTAACACACATAGGGGAAGGTAGGGTAGGATGAGACAATTTTTGCATGTCAGCCGGCAGCTTTGATACATATTATGATTGACAAGTTGTAATATGACTGTTACACTAAACATCCTAGTGTTAATGAGCTCAAACTCAACTCTAAAAAATAAAAGGAAAACTGATTTTATGAGAATTCAAAACACCATGTCAACTGTGTCATGTTACCTCCATGGGAGCAGGATGAAACGCGCTGTGGGGTAAGGTGAACCAAGGCATGGGAGTGTAAATGCCAACAGTTTTATGGGGGTAATTACATGTATCAGTATATCAACTTTGTAAATTGATCAGCAGGTAGGATTTGTTTTGTTTGTTTGTTTGATTGGGGCTTAACGTCGTACTCAAGGGTATTTCACTTATATGACGACGGATTATCCACTTCACGCTGTTCTATGCCTTATTACGGTGGAAAACCGATAGACAACCTCCGAAAAACCACCCCGCGATTGCCGGAGCCACATCTTTCGACTCATTAATATACCTCGATCGATCCTGTGAACGGTACATCGAACTAGACCCAGGCAGCACACTCGCTATAATCACTAAACCACGGCCGCGGTGTCAGCAGGTAGGAAAAGGGGAATATCCCTGAAACTCTAGATTCAGTTCAGAAAAAACTTTCCCGTATTTCTTAGATAAATAGGCTCAAGTGGGCTGTAAAATTTAAACATAGCCTTGGACTTCATACCATAAGCTCTTTGGTGTCAAAGCCAGTTAGTAATAAGGTTAAACAATGAACAGACATACTGAAGTTACGCGACACATTTTAATTGAAAAAGTGGGTGTGTAAATTTGAATACCGTGATATTATGTAGCCGTGAACCGTTTTATACTGTCAGTTTTCACAACAGACAAACAATAAAGTAAAGGTGAAATATTTGTTGTTTGTTTGATTGTTGTGGGCTTAAATGATGGTGTATTCTTACAGTAAAGAACGACATTAACCTCACCATCAACGATTGAAAGGTTTGTTAATTGGAAACAATTCAGAGCAATAATTATTAATGGGTATGAGCCGCAATATAATGCCCAAGAGCCTGAGGGCTAACGTAATATCATTATCTATTTGATCTGAGCAGAAATATTAAAGAATAATTTTTAATGTAACTGTAACCAGTAAGAGGGGATAAAAAGATTGGGGTAAGTTGATCACCCCAAAACTGCTTTATCTTATCCCACCTTAACTGTTTCATCTTACCCCATACTGACTGACTTGTAGTGAGTGTCAAGTAGTTTTGTAAACATAGCCAATACATACAATATTGATTTACTGTTATTGGGCAGTGACGTCATTCATGAGCTCGCCGTAGCGCATTTTAGGCTTTTCATACAACCAAGGGATTTCCCTCTCGTGTGAGAAACCCAAGTAAAAAGGCAAAATGTCATTTATTTATTTCAATGTGCCAGTGTTTTGTCTTTATAACCCACTTCTTTCTAACTGTTTCCCCTGTAATATTAAAGCTTTTAGTGGCAATTTTCTTCCAAACACTGCAACACAAAAAAGGATCCGCGTCCATAGCACGCGAGTACGACATGTAAATAATTTCTCATTTTAACGAAAAATTGACATTAAACCTTTTCACATGCCCTTAGATGCTGTGCCAAATAACATCGAAATGTTAAACGTATTTCTCTTGAAACAGATATAAACGACTCAAAGTTATATGTCTTAAAGGTCAATTAGATTGGATATTAAAGCCATGGTCATTTTGCACTGTCAGAGGTTACCCAACACCTGAAAATCGAGGAGCCAGGATATCTTGTCGATATTTTG
This sequence comes from Mopalia muscosa, assembly GCA_031763545.1. Classification (NCBI taxonomy): domain Eukaryota; kingdom Metazoa; phylum Mollusca; class Polyplacophora; order Chitonida; family Mopaliidae; genus Mopalia; species Mopalia muscosa. The sequence continues at coordinate 7,784 of JARFOD010131409.1, forward strand.
TGTCAAATGTGACATTTAACAACTGATATCTTCAAGCGACATGGTCGTCTAAAATCAACTGTTTTCGAAGTTCTGATTAACACATTTTTCGTTTGATCGTAAATTAAAACAATACAATATTATAAAATGAATTGTATCTAACCTGTACGAGAAAAGGTTTAAGAAGATATCAAGATGTTGAGTGCATATAAACGGAATTTTGCCAACAAATTATTTCACCAGTAAGCTAATCTCCTTCGTTGCGATTTTCCTGAAGAAAATTTTAAGTTACTATATTTCCCAACATACGCCCTCTTTAAATACAAGGTTGTTGTGAAATGATTTGATAAAATTAATGGAAAAATGCCTTTAACTTGGGTAGATTCTTTATTTTACTAGCTTGGTCAAGCATGTATTAAGATAATAGAAGATATAATAGCATCGACCAACCCTTAATTTTGTTTCCGAAACTACAGTAAATACCCTTGTTTCATAGTCTATTCGTTCGTAATCTTCCGTCAATGCCGGACTCACTTTGGATACTTGCATCCACAATGGGCATGTGGAGTAAAAGTTAATAGGATATATTTTAGACAGATTACTCGACAGCAAGAGATCCTCGATCAGCTGAGCGAAGAGGTTAACTGGTTAAAGCAGAGGTGACCAAATCCCGACCGGAAAATCATTACCAATCTATGTAGCTCTAATAAGGTATCAATGAATAGAGCTACGAGACTAAGCTACCTCGTCCCTGTATTTATCCAGAGCCGCTAAGGCCTTTGCAGTAATTGGCTTAATACGTAGTGTTGAACAGACCAATGATAGTGGAGAACTACGTAACGGAATTTAAATAGATGGTCAGATGAGGATTCATGGACAAGGCATAAGATTTCACTGATCAGTCTGCAAGACCCCAGTAGTGAACGAAGAACTACATACACAAAAATTGGATTGATTAATTTGTGTTTGACGCCGTGCTAAAGAGTATTTCACTTATATGACTGCGGTGTATTAGTCAGAGGGCGACAGATTGGAAGAGAACGATGTGTAAATGTAGTCCAGCAAAAAGTTTTTACTTCGTCTTCGTAGTTATTGAAATGAATAAACAATCAAACTAGCATCTTGAAGATACAATCGCATATCGGCTTTAATTCTATAAGAGTATAAACACAACAGGAACAGTTCGCGGTCATGAGGAGATAATCCATACTGGTTAACTAAAGCTACTGTCTATCATTCTAAACGTTATTCCCGGACCTACCTCGAGATTTCATCAGGAGATTCCAGCTCTAATGTATCACCACGCCAGCTTCTCGCTTGTTATCCCCTAATTTACGGGATTTTTTATTAAAAGACGTTTGCACTAACATTAGCCAAATTTTGTTCACAATCAAGTGTGGAAATGAAATTCTAAAAGATTTGACGAATAAAACATAAATCCAAGAAAATAAAAATCTAAAAAACGTAGTTTCTGACTTCGGGCTGAAGTCAAGCAGAGAAACTACAATCGGAAAAAGTGTTGATGGGTTAATTAATTATATGTATGACGGTTACGCGGTGCGGACGGTGTAGGAGAGGACACTGATGTTAACCCATCTTTTGACGTTGAAAATTAAAGAATACATATATATTTCAAGCAGCAGCGATTGCTGGAGTCATAAATCACAACAACCCCTCAGATATGCTCAACAGCATTGCCGCGAGGACGGCTGATCAACTGTCACATCATGTAGGAACAGTCCGAAGCCGATATATAACGGAGTTTATCCTGCAATATTGTCCTTATTTGAGGATAACACTTTTTTAGTTTTAACAGATGATATAGTTTAGAAAATTGAAGGTTGAAACATGTACGGTAATCGAACATGTCGACCCTCTGAACCCGGGGCCAACAGTAAATAACGGCCCCCCTAGACCAATCAGTCAACAGCTCTTATTCTAATCTCAGAAAATGTGTTATAACAAGTAATTAAATGTGTAACAAAATGTCTTCTGAACCGACCCTGCGCGGTTTGTGGAAGGCATCAATGCATCACTCACAATCTCTATAACAGAAGATAAACAGAAGATGTACCACTCTGTCGGGTTTAATTTTGTTAAATTTGAACTCGACATTAGACTTTAGGTTATTTTACTTATACGATGGTGTGCCAGCATGAGACCAATAACTTTTTCAATTTTAATGACTAGTAATGGTTTTTAATTTTTGTTAGATTAAGACTCGATCCTCGGCTGGGTGTATAGACATAGAATTAACTAGACCTAGTGTTTACAAAACATTTTATACATGTACGCGCTTATCTTAAATATTGGAAGGAAAAAATATTATTAAGTGTTAATTGATCTTTACAGGCTAGTCTATGTATTTGACAAGTTAATGCAACAGAACCGAAATCAAAGTACCGGGTATAAACTTTTTTTTACCTCAAAAGGTCAATTTTATAATAACAGATAAAGTATTCCGCAATCCTTCCACGGTGTGATGCGACGAGTATCACTGCGCGCTGAAAGCTGGTTTCCGAAATATTGGAAACAAGACAAAATGGCTTGGTGATACCTTAAAGTTGGAATCTCCGCAGGTAGGTACGCAAATAATGTTTAGAATGACTGTCTATAGCACAGATGATTACGATATCGTGCAACCGTACCGCAAAATAGTCGCACGGATAGCATAAGAATAACTTGTTTACAGATGGTAGATAGCAAGTGAACCCAACTGATAATGTAGTTCTACGCCTACCAAAAGATCGTAAATGGGTTTGTCAACGACCGTTCCCAGCCACGGATTTTCGCCAAGAATTCGGTATTTGACACTGTCATTTTAAAAATGAAGGCCTATTTTATGGGTCGCGATTCGGAGTAAAGGAAAAATAGTTATTCAGTGGTTCATAAACAACGATCTAAACAGTATATGTTTTTTGTCTCTTTTAGAAGGTGAACATTGACAGCGTCACACTTTATTAGTTTGGACAGATTCTAGTAAATAAGTTAACACTTTTAGCAGGTTTAAACTCGCACTGGAATCAAACCCACGACCATTAGGGGCAGGTATCTAAATCACTCAGTGTGGACATGTTGGTGACTGAGTGGTCTAAGTGGCCGATATTTACTGCTGTCGATTTGATGCCAAACCCTTTAATAGGGTCGTGGACACGATTCCCGGAATGGTTTTATAACTTGTAATTTTGTTTTTAAACTAGAATCTGCTCAAACTAAGAAAATGTTATTCCGGTTGTTTCTACACATGTTATTAAAATAGTGTGCTGAAACTGAACCCAGTAAGTTTGAATAATTAAAAAAAAAAATATTATCAGTTTGACCATTTTTAAAATTTGATTGCTTATATGGGTGATATTTGAAAAACCTAACAATCCTGCCTACATCGCAGTCCTTCATAGACAAGTTAGTTCACACGTCGATCCGTTGGAGAAAAAACAATAGTGTTGATAGTTTACTAGACATGACCATAGGTTTATCATTTTCAGAGACCTCGATGTGCAATGAAAACATCCCCACCTTTCGTCCTAGTCCCACCACACCTAGGTTTCACACAATGATTGTCTGAGCCAACACGACCACCATTGGGAATTTTATAGAACTCAATTATTCTGAAAAGTCGTTTTTTGTTAATGACAACAGCATGATGTTACTAAGAATGACAGAAGTTATTTGACAATTTGCAAAACTTGTTTAAAAGACAATAACAGTATAAAGGTATCCAGTATTACCAAATTGGCGACCCATATCCCTCCATATCAGTGTCAGGACGTATTTTGGTCGTATTATATTGAAGCAGGGATAGGTTTTTGTCCCACAGATAAAACTAAACGTCAATTTGAGTTTTTGCCCAACAGATTTTTCTCTGGTCAACAGCTAAACTTATGCTTCGACTTTTAGGAAAAAAGTATTTTTTTTATTCTTTGATTTCTCCGAAAGTGTTGATCGGGATCGGAGTCTATTTAAACTGCCCAACTGTACTTCCATTTTATTAATGACAAATTAATGAATTCACTTGAAAGTTATCTTTCCAATAAATAACAGAATTATTTTCCTTGATATCACTATAATTGTGTTACACGGATCTGTTTATGTACCACTATTTTAAATTAAACCGTTTAATTTATCACTATCACAACTTAAAGCTTTTGTTTTTATTCAACCAGGGTTAGGACGTGCCAACATCGCCTGGGACAGCATTTCTGTAAACCAATGCACAGCTTTGAAACTGCAGACACGTTAGAATTTGTTGCTTAGTCTTACATGACTCACTATTAAAGTGGTAACAAGTTTGCTCTATGAGGTACCTAAACCAAACTTTTCGAACGATGCCATTTTTGGAAAATGCTTCACAATGCTGTTTATCAAAATATGAAAGAGAAACTTATAAAACTGTGGAACAGAGAAAACCTTCTACGAACGTCTAACATTCAGTCATTTTCTACCCACCATTACAGACTAAAACTCTTTACCAGACCAAATCAATAGCACTCGTAATAATGATGCAGTTAAAAGCAAATGCTATTCCTTTACTTCAGAAAACACTCATCTAAGGTATTCGTGACATAGGGGTAGTAAATACTGTGCGATTATATATGATGCCGAACGGATGGGGTCCCTTAGACGTAGACATTTTGTTGGGCTCCCCACAGTGCGCGCGTCTCTTTTACAAAGTCAGATAATCGTTATCTCCTAGAATGTCGTAAATATATACCTCTACTAGATACCATGTTGACATATCTCGGTCAAAATGGCTATGACCCGTCTTTTGTATGGCTTAGAAAAGCTACCTTTACAGATAAATAAAGTAATTGTAACATCAGAATGTCCTTTAATTGCTAACACGGGGAGCTTTTTGCAAGCAGTGTACGAATTAGACAGGCCTAAGTTCCAGACCGACCGCATGCTGTGTCTGTGGATTTGTCAGAGTACGTTCACTATGCAGTGAACAGAGGCCTTCGATAGTTTAAACTGATACCGCATGTCAAACTGCTTTGTTAGGGTTGATTAAAATAACTTACGCTGCTAAAAAAACAAAACTATAATTAAACTTGCTATGTAATGCAATTAACGATTTCATCTCAAGTTCTTTAGTTTGACAATGGACCATCACGATAATTAATAAATTAAGCAAATGTAACGGCTGTGCGTCGTTTAAATGCTAGCACGGGGAACTTTTCTTAGGCTTGTGTAATTTATTCAAGCTTAAGTTCCAGACCAGATGTGTTATATGCCATAGATCTTTCACGATGTAGCGAACAGCGGGCTTCCATAGTTTATAGTGTTATACCACGTCAAATTGCTTTGTTCTGATTGATTTAAATTCCATTGAGGTGCAGAAAACAAAACTTGACGTCTCATGACTTTTTTTCGATACTGTGTAACAAAGGCAATGTTGCACACTGGGCTTTGTATGCAATGTAATAAAACTTGCTATGTAAAGATTTAAATCCAATTTAAGATTCTATCTCCGGTTATATAGTTTGAGAATGGAACAGCATGGTACGTTAGTTCCAGACAACTGACATATAATGAGCGCGGAACTCTAAAAGAACAAATCGTTGATACCTAGTTCAGTTGTACTAGTCCCAGTGTTCGAACTAGTTTTGTAATCTTGCAGGTAATAGCTACATAAACTTTTCCTTCATAAAACGGGTTCGGTGTATGTTTTCTAAAACATTTGAACGAAAGGACAATTTAGAGAGTGAGCAAACAAGAAGTATGTTCCATGCCTCAGTGTGCAGCATTTGTGTCTTTACACGGTATCAATAGAAACCATGCAATACAATTGCCTTTTGACATGTGATTTTTTTTATGATCTATCAGATCGAAACAATTTGAGATGACGGATGAAAAATTGACTAGTGATTTTCGACAAATTTGTATTTTTGTCAGCATATAGTTCGAAAGCCATAAAGCATTGTTACAGTATTAGACTTTCCACTGACAAGCTTAACATAATAGAGTAAGGTGACTACTCCAAAGAAAGATGAAAAATTCATATT
>JARFOD010131420.1:0-13763 GCA_031763545.1 Mopalia muscosa
CGCCGTGCGGCTAAATCCGTTCACATTTCACTCATCTCGTTGTAACGTAGGCCTGCTATCAATAATGTTGATACAAGTCCGGCACACGACGCTCTGCAGGGTCGAAGTAAACATCTTTCGTGTCCAAGCCTTCAGTATTAGAGACTATTTCAAGCTGAAGTTTGTTTTACTGTCAATACGCTTCCAGATTCCGATCTAAAGCCTTTTGTCCTTGTACATATCTGATTAACCAACGGAAATCATGAGGGGAAACAAACAGATCAATTCTGAAGGTCCATCATTGATTGTTTCGGGTTTTCTTGCACTTATGGGTAACCCACTTCTAAAACGAAACCCGAAGTCAAGATAAAGACAATAGTCTTGCAAAGCCCTAAACTGGTAAGGCCTACTGTATCTCGTTCTGTTGGAGACTAACTCAATAAATAAACTTAAATAAATTTGATATAAAAGCATACATCTTTACTTTCATATGGTCTAGGAAACTGTGACAATACTGTATCATCACGACAGTATATAGTGGGCAGATTCGGATTCGATACTCCATAAACCACAATCAGTCTCTTTTCATCTGTGACTTAATATTTATTCAAATCCTAGAGAAATGACATGGACTCTCCTAAAATTGTGTTGTCATATCATGAAGAACACACGTTGCTTTAACCCTTCCACCGTGGTAATTTATGACTCTGGTGCCAGTTCAGTTGTTGTTTGTTTAAGGGTTTGCTTTAGTAATACCGTACTCATAATTGTGCTACTAAAACGATAACCGAAAACAATCAACAACGTGGCTTCAGGTATAGGAGATGTTTTGCTATAATTCCTTTCGATTTCCTCTTATCTTGACAGGCGTGGTATTCTGAAGTGTGGTGATGCCAAGACCAAGTGAAAAACTTATTAAAGAACAAATTATTAAAATGATGAAAGGTGAAAACTTTCACATAAATCAATAAAGATATTCTTAAGTTCTAATACTGGTGATAACAATTTAGATTCTGCACACAACGATAATCTCTTTTAGCTCAAAACGGGAACAGAAAATCCCGAAAGCTGTGAAGGTTTGTCGGCTTTCCCTTTTTCCGATGTCTGTTTTGGGAATTATAAGCAAGCTTTCAAACATTGGCATTAGAAAATGAATTGTCAAATCATTATGTTTATTTTAAATCATTTGAATGATCAATTAAGTTAAACAATATAGGCCTACTGGTTTAATGAGCAACAGAGAAAGAGACGATAGAAGGAGACAGAGAGATAAGAGTGACAGAGAAAGAAACGACAGAAGGAGACTGAGAGATAAGAGTGACAGGAAAATAGACGACAGAAGGAGACATAGGGATAAGAGTGACAGGGAAAGAGACGACAGAAGGAGACAGAGAGATAAGAGTGACAGGGAAAGAGATGACAGAAGGAGACAGAGAATTAAGAGTGACAGAGAAAGAAACAACAGAATGAGACAGAGAGATAAGAGTGACAGGAAAATAGACGACAGAAGGAGACAGAGGGATAAGAGTGACAGGGAAAGAGACGACAGAAGGAGACAGAGAGATAGGAGTGACAGGGAAAGAGGCGACAGAAGGATGCAGAGAGATAAGAGTGACAGGGAAAGAGATGACAATTTGTATTGAATAAAAGTGCAAGGAGAATAAGCTACCAGGACGTACGATTATGTTGAATTGCACTAGAAATCGTGCTCAATTCTTTATTCATAAATTGGCCTCCGTGGAGTATACAGAATGCATGTTTCTGGTCCACATTCCCCCTTACCTTTGGGGTCGCGTGTTCGATTCACGTGGAACGTATGCCAGCTACCAGCGTGAGTTTCTTGGTTTATAACCTATCCAGTTTTCCTCCCACAATGATGCTGGCCAGTGATTTGAAATTTGAATATAATCCTGTTGATCTAACATCGGATAAATTAGTAAATAAGTACAAAAACATTTTAAACTTTATCAGTGAGTCAGCGTCAAAATGAGAGGTTTCATCTATATCGATTTAATAGTTATTATATATATAAAGATTAAAACATTTCAATCTGACATTTATGGCTGTAGCAGGTGTTTTTATATATATATTTTTATTGACACATACATGTTGTTGAAGTAGTATAGATTAAAATATTTTTTTTAAATGTCAGTCCGTTGTGTGCGAGATAAAAGTGGGGAATATGATAGGAATTGTATTATACAGAGACTCACTGAAAGATCATCGACATATTGTTTTTTGTTTAGCTTGGAATTCTAAGTGTTAACGTTAAAAGTCAGTAAATTCGTTGATCAGATCAAAAGCTGATGAAAATTCTGGGGGTTTAAATACATCTAAGCATAAACTATAAGCCATCTATTGGACTGGCGAGAGTTCTCATTTAAAGTATGTTACCAATACCAAGCCAGATATATAACGGATTAGCTCCTGCATGGTGATTGTTATAACGTATTTTAAAACTTTGTATTTGCAAGTTTTGTAAACGTTTGTAGAATCTTGTCAATGCGATTTAAATATTTGTTTGTTTGTTTGATTGGGGTTTAACGTCGTACTCAAGGGTATTTCGCTTATATGACGACGTGCCAGCCCAATGGGTGAAGGAAACCACTCTCGACACCACTGGCAACAAAAGCAATCGATATCGTTTGGTAGGGCTTGGCTTTGGATCTAAATTGCGATAAACAAAAACGGGAAGCTCTTTAGACCTGATTGTAGTCAGATTTTAGTAGTCTTTATCTTGTTTGAATTAATAGAAACCTATATAGAACAGCTTCACTGAGGCTTGTTACATATTATCACAATTTATTTGTTCGTACTGTATTACGAAGCAAAAATAACATATTTAAGACATTTATCATTTTTACAAATTCTAAACACGGTTCCTCGCAGGCTCATTATTTTGTGGTTAGGCAAAGATTGTCATCCATGTTTTCGGCAGATGTAGATTGTGTTTTATACGATTTCTTAAAAGTGATTAAAATCCCTAGAGCTATTCTGTTAGATTTGCCAATTTAGATTATTAATTACATGCGAAATTAATTACATTCTAAGAAATCTACCTTAAAAAATGTACCCGTTTACGGTCGATATTAATTTAATTGACAAAAAATGTTGATGCTATTATTGGATTCTCCCCATATTTAAAAAAAAATTGTAATCCTGAGTATCCAGCCCTATACTCTAATGAGATTGGACATATTCCCCAGCATCGACCCATGGAGCTTTATGGATACATTACCACTATAGACTAAGGAAAGCCAAACAGGATGTACAGATGAGAGGCGATGAAGTCTATGGACTTCTATATCCCGAAGCACACGACAAGCATTTCATTTAATTCAAAGATCCGTTTCCCGGGACAGCTGCAATCAAAATACAACGCGTGCCTCTATATGTTTTCAACAACGACACGAGTTAAACCCTTCGAAAATGGCATGTTTTAAAATGATAGGCCTATATGAAAAATAAGTTTTGTCATGCCTATTTTCAGTTAAACATCCGCAGGCTCTGTATCCATGGTGTTTCACGCACATTTTCTAATCCCTGTAACGCAGTTTATTAAATATACGTGCTAAAATGATGTTGCAGTCAAATCATACAAGTCAGCTTGGAAAACCAGTTCTTTTTTGGGGTCCAAGATTCCGTTACGAGCATTTCATACACAAATGTTTATATGTGGCATGCGGCCCGGCTAGCTAAAAATCCTATTTAGAATCCTGGTGGAGATGGCACCTTTTTTTTCTTTCTCTATACTTTAAAAAGTACTTTTGTCAGAGTGATATTTTGCTAGCCTTACGCAGTGTTCGTTCGATTCCAGGTGTCAGTTGGTTGGCATAATGAACTCATAAGTTAAAAACGTATGGTACATCTATGTTAACTCAAATTAACAGGTGTTAACGGTGAAGCAAATGTTTACCGCTAAAAAGAAAATTGGTCCAGTGGGACATAACGGATTCCTGGAATAAAACAAGAAAAAAAGCTGTGAAAAAAAAAAAAAAAAAAAAAAAAAAATTAAAATGATTGCCGTTCATATAGTAGCAAGTTTTAATTGGAGTTAATACTTTCATGAACTGATATATAAATGTTTACAATTTCTGACCAAAGTCAGTTTATACAGAAAAAACAAATTTTATGTGAAATACAATATTTAATATACAATATTAACACCACAGATCTATACAGATTATCTAATATACACAACTTATATGCTTCCTTACTAAAAGCAATTTATCAGATTTGCGCGCTTTTTCTTTTTTACATTTGATGCTAAATGCTTGTAAATCCACGTGTAAAGTAATTAAACTAGGTTCTTGAAGAATGGTTTTCGATTTAAAGAAAAACTTAAATAAATACACCATTGGTTCTGTATAGTAGTATAGAACCAGTTTACATAGGTACCGAATCACTGGACGGGAAACCTTACACAAGCCAGGTGTAAACTGGGATAACTGTTGTAGACTACTATAAGAATATATATTAACTGGCTCAACTCAAATATAAGCAAAAAGTCAAGAAGTTCTGGGAACAACACAACATATGCATCACATCAGAAAACCTAGATCTCTCTCTCTCTCTCTATAACGACACAGTGTATAGTTCTTTAAAAAAGTGCAAAAAGCTGCCATTCAGGATTTCCTGAGGTCTTTAATTTATTAATAAACAGGGACTGGGCGTTGTTCAGCTAGGCCTATGTTGTATGCAGCTGATCTATTGCAAATAAGATGATAAAACGTAGTTGTCGATGATCGAAGGTGAAATATACAGTGTTGAAAAACGTTAATGCATAACAACATCAGTGGGATATGAGATCTGCAGAATTCACAGTAATATTACTAAGGACAAATTAAAAAATATCCAACCTGCTTCAATTCAAAACGCAGAAAAAAAAGCCAAATTAACGAAATAATTTAGAGGCCATATAATTTTGAAGAGAATAGGAGTAATTCGAGTAGGTTTATTGTAATCCCTGTACGCCTATATTTATTATAGAGAACAAACAAATATTCAAGCTTTGACAAAACGCTCACCATTAATCATTCCATGAAGGAAACTTTTGAGAGTGTCGTCAATCAATTCGCACCAGCTGCTGTTTCTCCATTCGACCCGCCAGCTTGGAATACATTGGAATAGCATCATCCAATTATGAGCTCCCTTTTCTTTACTCTACCTATATACTTGTACAGGGAATTATAGATTGCAATGAAAAACTGAACTTGATAGTTCATATTAAAAAAAAATGTTTTTTCTGTATGTGGTCTATCATATATGTTAAATTAATGAAAGGGAATACTTTATTTTTCTATTCAATTGAGTAAATATACTTTAAACGTCATACTGGAACAAAATGTAGGGTAAAATAAGTTTGGAAATTTTCAGACCATGGTGATTTGTAACTGTCCTACATAAGATATGTATTTGTATACAACACGATCAAGAAGAAACTTTTCGACTAAAACTGTTTAGGTCTTAGGGTTGGGATTCCTGAGTGACTTATGAATCAGTTAGAGGACAATGGGGGACTTCTGGAAACAAAAACAAAAAACCCAGCCATTTTGCATCCAAAAAATTCTAAGCCTATCAAAATGGCCGAAAAATCATCAAATATCGGGATTTTGCGAAAGGCTTGTGTGTGCGCTATTTATTGGAAATAGTATAAAAGCGGATCATTGAGGGTAAATACAAAATCTTGCTTCTGGAGCCGCGCCCTTAGAAATGATATGCATGTAATTCAAGTAAGCGATACCTAGTCCTATAACCTTTCCGGGGATAAATTGTGACCGCAATTTGGTACTGTCAGCATACTTGTAGACACATGAAGGTTAAAACATACCAGATCAATTAACAAAGGTTATTAAGCGCTATCGGCGAATAAAAAGAATAGTACCACATAAAGATCTGATAACTCACGACACATTTAGAACTGATTGGCACATAAATACGTCCATACCTCCCTGCGCCAGTGTGATAATTAGGCTGTATACGAACACAATGTAGATGACTATATTAGACATATATGTTACCAGCATAGACTTTTAAATGGGATTATAAACTATTGGGAAAATCTTGTCCCTTTTTTCCATAACTGTAATATCAGATCGGTGTCAGTGTATTAGGATGATACCAGATAGCGACTAACTTAAACAGTCTATTTATTCGGATTGTTCTTAGCAGTATATCTATAAAAAGAGCATTGGCAATTTGTCGACATTTAGGCATACTTACAACACTATATATAACCACAGTAGACTATAATCGGACAAGAATTTGCATACAAAAAGCATATGCTAGTTTCTATTCAAATAAGTACCCCTGTTGCGGCCGTAAAACAATAAAAACTCTTAATGCAATAAGTATTGCGTTATGGGTAGTATTTTAGTGCATGAGGTATATGAGCGAGTCACATGTTGTTGCTCCGGCAATCGCGGCCACAATTTTTACGAGGTTTCCTCCCGGTTTTCCACCGTAATACGGCTAGGTGCGGTGGAGTGGACAATCCGTCGTCATATAAGTGATATACCATTGAGTACGACGTTAAAACCCAATCAACCAAACAAACAAACAAACAAACAAACCCGTAGTGCAATACTTATAGCATTAAGGGTACCAGCAATGAAATATTTTTTTTTATTAATTTAAGGGTAATACTTGGAATTATCATGGCCCACAATGCAATAGAACTCAATCCAACAGTTATTCGAAGTTCATAAATCCGGTGGAACCCTGAGGGGATCAAGTTAGAGCAGTATGTGTGGAACATTCTCATATTGACCAAAATCACTAGAGGAGTAGTAATTTTCAACCAAGCATTTACCTAATGTTTCACATTTCTGCGTTTGTGTTGTTTTACTGTTGAATTCACAGCCGCCACAGCCAAGTCATATATATAACCGCCACATACAAGAGATATAACATTGAGCAGGGCAATACACACCAACCAACCAATCAGTCAATCAATCCCCAGAGACCCCCAGTAGACTTACCCCTCTGGATGTTATTTCACCCTCCCCAAGACTGTAGTTCTCTGAGTTTAGACAATTACTTTGCTGTTTCGTAAAATCTGTTCTAATGGTCAGTAGCTGAATAGATATTTAAAAAAAATATTACGAAAGACGCGATCAATGGCCACGCCCTAACCACCAAACCACGGCGCGGGCTCTTAACAATTACATACGATGTTGCTGAGAATTAGAACGAAAGTGAAGAAAGTAGATGTAAAGTTGGGAAATTATGAGATTTTGTGGAGATAACATAACATCTGGAGGCAACATAAAATCTTGTCAAATGACGGAAACAATATGGCACGAAAACTCCACCACACTGAATTGGCTTTAAAGGGATCACCAAAGATATCCACAATCTCGCTAGACTATGTTACATACATACAGTCTTTGAAATAATGTTTTAATGGTTCTGTACAAAAGATGGAACCGTTACGACAGAAACGGTTAAAAAAAAAGGCAGAAACACAAAGTTTAACAAAAGCAAAACAAGCAGGACTTTACCTTATTCTAATATAAGTAAAGTAAGTATGATAACGTTTTGTTCTGTTATTTTCTGAATACCTTGAAGTCACCTTGAAGCCCAACAGTCCTTTGATGTATTTTTTTATTTACAAGTAGAAGCCATATTCTGATAAACAGCTTGTCAGTTATATAGACTATACAGTATACGTTTCAAGGTTAACTAGTTTACTGGTTATGTACATGCCATATCCGTTCGCCGTTAACCTATCACATATATCCCCATTCTATGGAATTGGGATCAATATTTCAATTTTAATTACAGTGCAGGAAAGAGTGAATGTAATTGATCTTGAAATAGGGTTGGAGATTTGTGTGTTGCGATATATCGGTAAAGCAGCATATGTTTGCAGAATAAAAGACAAACATAAATGGAGTATATATAAACACTATATAGGCCTACCATTACCACAGGCACTTGTTGGTCATGTTAAACGACATGGAGTATGCAATACCAGATAACAAATAATTGAAAATAAGACATAGAAAATCTTGACTCCATATGTTTACTAAAAGTGGATATAAAATAACAAAATAACTTACCGAGACAAAAGAAAAATACAGAAATTACCGTCCTCGCCATTTTGATATTTTAAACTCCCTATTAAATGAATGGTAAATGGGACAAGATGGTTATCACTTTGTCAATAGCATGTTTATAATACAGACTGTCAACTGGTTCTCTATACACCCTACTGTTCTGTATGATTCAAATTGTTAGCAGCTGCGACACCGCAGTCTCCAATCTCCTAACATATAATCGGATAAATACAAATCAATAAAAATACCTCTGCGTCGCTAACCCTCATTTACATCACCCTAAATCGGTAAAGCTCGTGATTATCTTCGGTAGGAAATTGATGGGACTTGTAAAGCACTCGCTTGCAATATGGATACCATTTTGTTGTCGTTGTAGTACTAGTTTCCCGAAAAAGTGGGCTGGGAAGTTAATCGTTACACAATTATCGCCCAAAGATCCCTTATTAAACAGAGAAAATAATGAAGTACTATATAGATTAAAGACGAAGGCTAGTGATTGGAGGTACATACAACAAGCAAATTTGCATTTTTTCCAACCGTATCACTCATTCAATTAAAACCTTCTTCTTATTTCCGTAATGGAAAACTAGTTCCTTGACAAATAAGTCAACTGTATAACTACACACAGCTTTAACTTCAAGCTGAATCTTTACTTTAGAGTCTCGACGAAAGAAAGGAGGATTTGATCTCTAATTTACATGATAAACTAAACTTTCAAATACAACTCAAAGAACTTGATTGTTTTGAGAAAATAGGGTTGAAGTAGTTCTTTAATCAAAATATATTAATCCTGTATAGCTTAAGTCTGCTATAAAAACTATTATTATAATAAATACCGTTATAGTTGTGTATTCTTCCGCCGATACAGCAGAGGTCCTTTCCGTTTGAGTTAAATGTCCGTCAGTAGGCGCAGTTTGTATTCAATATGTTTCTGGCCGATGAGGTGACGCGAGACCTTTAACAGGTTTTCCGATCAATATGAAAAGCCGACTAATGTGTGTGTAATTCCTAAACCCGCGAGCGACGGAACCTCATTTCTTCGAACAGAGCGGGGTAACAGCTGGATTTAACCCCATCCATCTTACACAAGGGTCCTGAAGAGTTTGAGGAGATTTCTCCCGCTATCTTTATTCCACTCCTTTATACGGAGTTCCATCAAACCAAACATTAGCTGAATCTATATAAACCAACGGTTACGATAAATAATGGCAAAAGCCGCTACGCAACTAGCTACCATGCAACAAGTTTGGCTGACTTCAAAATGATACACAGTATGTAGTCAATAAGTGGTTCAGGTATAATATTAATAACGGTTATTGGTTGACATATTTTAATATGTTTATCGAATAATATGTAAATCAGCTGATTAATTTAAAAAATATTTATTTATCAACAAATCTGAACAGGTCGGTTTAGATGTACATGCAGGGCAGTCATGGCACGCAAATTTTTGTCTCTCCATTTATTTAAAACCTGTATATATATTAATAAATGAATATCATACTTGAAAAAAAAAAGTATTACGTATGTGTAACGTCCCAAATGTACGGCAGCGTAGAGAGGCCACCTTGTGAAAAAAATTTCTGTTAGATTACCTCCTAATTAGGAGATGATAAGTCCTAAATAGGAGATCTTATCTCTTACCATTTTTTTTTAAAACTCACCCACTACCATCAACTTGCCCACTAACATTAAGACACCCACTACCATCAACTCGCCCACTAACATTAAGACACCCACTACCATCAACTCGCTCACTACCATCAACTCGCCCACTAACATTAAGAAACCACTATCACCAACTCGCCCACTACCATCAACTCGCCCACTAACATTAAGACACCACTATCATCAACTCGCCCACTACCATCAACCCGCCCACTAACATTAAGACACCCACTATCATCAACTCGCCCACTAACATTAAGACACCCACTATCATCAACTCGCCCACTAACATTAAGACACCCACTTCCATCAACTCACCCACTAACATTAAGACTTCCCCTTCCATCAACTCGCCCACTGAAATTAGGACGCCCACTATCATCAACTCACCCACTAACATTAAGACACCCACTTCCATCAACTCGCCCACTAACATTAAGACACCCCCTTCCATCAACTCGCCCACTAACATTAAGACACCCACTTCCATCAACTCGCCCACTAACATTAAGACACCCACTTCCATCAACTCGCCCACTAACATTAAGACTCCCACTATCATCAACTCGCCCACTAACATTAAGACACCCACTACCATTAAGAAGCCCACTACCATAAAGACGCCCACTACCATTAAGACAGCCCCTACCTTTCCCACTAAGACACCCACTACCATTAAGACGCTCTTTACCATTAAGACGTCCACTACCACTCTTTAGACTCGGTTAGAATGAGATCAAGAACAATTTCTTTGCAACGTTTGCTGATTTCTTGTATCTAAGTATCAATCGTACTGTACACTTAGTATATTGGGCCAACAAAACACAAGGCTCGTTTGGTACAATAGGTGTTTGCACTGTTGGTCTTTAGCTCAGAGCTTCTGTCTGTGGGTTTCTTGTCAACAGACAAAACGATTTAGACTGCCCGAATGGTTACTCGATAAACAGAGATATAATCGGACAGGAGGCTTTCAGTGCGCACTCTGCTAAACCAACGAGTCGACAGTCTATAGAATACAGATAAAGACGCAGCTCGTTTGTTCACTTAAGTGTATCTAACGATAGCCATTATATCGCCATATGTGTGTCTTGTTAGCATGGACTGAGAAAGCCTTTGAAGCTATTGCACAGAGATCTAACCGAAAACGAGGGCCAAATACGCTTGTTTAGTGGTGAAAAAATGCCAGCAATACGGAGTATAACTTTAGTCGTAAAGTATGACAAAAGAAGGTAATTTTATCGCTAATAGCCGTGATATGAAATAAATTCACACATAATTATCAATGTTGTTGTCTTTAATAATGTCACATACGTTTATCTTTGTGGTATTCAGACATCAGAGCCCCTTAGCACAACGCTCCCTTATCGCCATTTTGTGATTCCAATCATCAATGGCTGCAACTTATGATTAATTATCCTTTTTTATGAATCGATTTTATTGGTGCATTATTTAATCAGTTTAATGTATTTATAGCTAATACCCTGTCAGTTTGACACCAGAAATTAAGATGTTGGTGTGGATTCGTTTTTAATCAAATTAGTAAATGTCTCCAAAACAACACATTTCGATCACATTTGTATCACAAAAATTATACACGGCAGTAAATATGATTAGATAATTGCTGTTGTAAGTTGGCACGGTCGTGCTACACACTCGGCGTCGAGTTCTGGAAAATACTTTGCATGAAGTACAGAAATGAAGCATATACAATATGCATGTATGTCTATGGTTCATTTCTGTTATCCATCCTTTATGGGCTACGTGTGGAATAAATTATAGTCATAATAAGTGATTGAATTTGGTGACGTTGTTGTTATTATTTCTAGCCTCCTGACGTTACTGAACCTTTTAATTAGGGATCCAAAAAGAGATGGACAAAAATATGTTGTAGGTGTTCTCTGTCTGGAGTTCTTCAAATAAGGTGGAACAGTACTGACATTTGATCACCAATGCGATCCACTCCCGTGAGGCCTGTGAACGATTCTAATTTACGGCATCATGCGTGAACTGTGTAATGCTAATGGTTTTACAGCTCGGTGCCAGTCAAAAGTTATAACAAGGTGTGTGAAATACACGCATTCTTATGCATGGAGAATAAGGCTTAATAGGGTCAAACATAATTTTTATTACGGAATGAGACTGAGTGGAATCATATTGCCCGTTTATTGTATGTGTTTTACTGCATGAGGAAATTAGAAAAAATATAGGAGATTAATGTTTGAGGAGTTTATGTATGCAATGTCTTTAAACATTGGAATACCCTCGTACAAGTAATATGACTTAGCTACTTCATTTGGGCGTGCTTATCTACATATTTAATATAGGGTTCGCCTCAATTATTCTGAACACATACCGTGGACCTCAGGTTAATAGCAGCGAATCCAGGAACCTTGGGTTACCCACACGGTTTAATTGAACTGCACGGAACTTAAACAAATGGGCATGATGAAAGACGGCTGATTTACTGTTTCGGCATCCAGCGTGTGTGGTATAACGTTGTTGTTAAGGAGATCACGTCTAAAGTTGTTACATTATCAGTTACATACTACAGGAACTTAGCATTTTCTATCTGGAACTCGAATATCGAAATATTAACGCTCTGGACAAGGAATGAGCGAAGTGCATTGATAAACACTCGAACGCAGAACATTGTGCATTACGAATTCAGAAAAATACTTTTTAGCAAGAAATCCGCCTGCGTATAACAAGTAGAAGGATTTTAATCGTTGCATTAAAACAGGATTTTCGTTAGATTTCTTGCAATAGAGTTCTGGAAACATTTGTGCGCTGGAATTATAGGCTGCCTGAACATTTACTGAAAACCTTTATTTATTAAACTCAAAGATGCAAGCAACAAGATTCATACCCCCTCAGTTAAAAATGAGACAACGAAACA
The DNA here is from genome assembly GCA_031763545.1 of Mopalia muscosa. Classification (NCBI taxonomy): domain Eukaryota; kingdom Metazoa; phylum Mollusca; class Polyplacophora; order Chitonida; family Mopaliidae; genus Mopalia; species Mopalia muscosa. The sequence continues at coordinate 12,604 of JARFOD010131420.1, forward strand.
ACGCTGAAGACAAGTTGTTGGTTAAAAGATTGGTTGAAATTGAATCCGGGCAGCGACGGCAAAATCGGAAACTTATCACGGAAATTGCCGAACTGCAAACAACGTTAACAAAGTTAGACAGAGATGGTGGCGACCACTGTCTGGATTATTTCGACACGGCAGAAAATCCAGTCATGGGAAATTTGAATACTCATTTTCGAGACGACGTTATAGGTTCGGATATGGTCAAGGTTCCATTTATGCAGCAGTATGATAGTGGGTATATAGTTAAATGCAATGGTAACATTGGTATAGAACCTCCTAATGGGCAATCGAATCCATGTATATTCGGATCAGGTGTCAACAATATGGCCTGTCAAAATTTCCCGTGTGCGACGCCGAGGAGTTATAATAGCATTGGGTTCCAAATCACTAGTCGACCATATCCGGCTGGAATTGCATGTCCGAGCGAGTCACATTCCAATGACACGGAGCCAATCTACGACGAAAGACAATACAACATGGAAATAGTGGGTGATACAAACATTGCAATGACTTTAAAGTCGCCAAAATCAAGCATGGAAGCTGAACGTCTTCCCAGATTTGCCACCCGTGCAAAAGTTCTAGCGCTCAAACATGTTCTCGAAGAGCGGAAGAGAAAATTGGCGGAAACTAAACCCACGCCTTGGGAGACAAATTACGGCAAACCTGTTCCCTTGAGACGCCTACAAAATCCATTACGTCCTGTGCCAACCGATAACTAGCATTAGTAGCTATTCTATTGTGATGATAACGGGTGGTGTGATTGGTAACTTTAAGATCCAAACTTAAATTTTATTATCGGATATTGATACAACATATTTTTGTGTTCTTATTGTTTATACCCATATGATAGATTTACCAGAGTGTCTTTCATTCCTGTTGACAGTTCTAAGGCTGTCAGTTCCACGAGATTTGCCTGAAAGTTGATAGAAAACTGTTTGGAATTAGTGTGATAAAATGATTTTGTTGTTCAATGTTACCAATTTTGATAATTTTGATAGGTATAAATGTTGACTAATTTTTGTGTCTTTTTAGAAAGTGAAGATTAACAGTATTTTCGTCATTTTGGAATAACACTTTCTTAGTTAGAACATATACCTGTTCAGAAAATTTTGTAGGTTGAAACCCGTCCGGGAATC